>NSMO01007376.1:0-21176 GCA_002588565.1 Coelastrella sp. UTEX B 3026 | reverse complement strand
ATTGTGTGCTTGGTCATTGGCAGTTATGTTGGTGTGTGCCCTTGCCCGCCAGTCTAGCACGGCTGCTGCTGCTGCTGCCAGTTTGCAGCATTTGACAGATCACGTTTCATCGGTGGTCAGCCTTATTGAATTGCTGGCAGCAGCTGCTGCTACTGCAGATGCTGATAGTAGCAGCAGCAGCAAAGGACAACCAGCACATTACGACCCGGATGGCCTATCACAAATGCATCATGCAAGGATACTCGTCGCTGCTGCTGCTGCCACCACCGCTGCTGCTGAGTCAGCACACCCTGGCAGCAGCAGCAGCAGCAGCAGCAATGAGCCACCTGGCAGCACAGCAGCAGCAGCAGCAGCATTAACAGGTGCAGAGCTAGCTGGTGTTGTTCAACAAGCGATCCAGCATTTGCAAGTCACAGGGGTGACTGAAGAGCAGTTAGGTGCATTCAGGGCCCAATGCACAGCAGCCTGGCATGCTGGTGACATCAATACATCATTTCAACAGCAGCAAGTGTATAAGGTGTGGCACAGCAGCAGCACTCACGGTTCTGGATTTCAGTTAGGGTTGAAACTTCCAGGAATGCAACCATGGGGTGTCTTCTACTGTTGCACAAGCTGTTATCTTCTCCTTAAGCCGTCCATTGCATCGCCACCGCTTACAAAGCAGTTACGCTTTCCTCTGCGGCAGGTGGTAGTGTGCGGCCAGTATGTGACGGGTGACACACATTGCACATTCGTGACTTTCAGTACAGCTTTGGGTATGATTCATTTCCTAACTGATTATGTCATATAGGTTTTCAGCAGGTGGTGGTGTGCAGCCAGTATACGGCATTCCATACACATTGCAACATTCTTGGCTTTCAGTACAGCTGCAACTGTGTTGTTGGGGTTTGGGATGCATGCTTTGTTATCCAGATCTCAACTCTGTGACCTGTGTTAATAACTGATTGTGTCATACAGGCAAGCCAGCTTTGTTCATCAGCACGCATAATGTTGCCTTGCATTCCTGCGCAATTCAATGCTCACAAACTAATACAAAGTTTTTACTTCGGATATGTCAGAGACCAAAAAGTCTTGTCTGCTGTCACCTGCAACGGGCCTGCAGGTGCTTCAACAGTTGGGCTGGAATGCACAGCTGGAAGCCCCTGCGTTGAGCCTGGTGCCCCTTGAAGCCCCTAGCAACAGTGAAAGTCCAAGTTATGAATTCAATGAGGCTAAATGGGCAAGTCACCAGTTCAAGTCCCACCATATGCAATTTGCACAGTGCTTGAGAAGCATAGGTGTTGATGATGGTTTGCATATTGATATAGCATGTGTAGTTTCTGCCCAAAAGGCCAAAGAAATACAGCAGCGTGGGCTGATCGAAGTCATTAAGCAGATGCAAACTGCCGCGCATGACAGCAGCGGCAACACTGGTAGTGCCGATGACTGCACAGACAGCAGCTGCAGCAGCAGCAGTAGTGGGCAGTCTGTTGTGCTGGCTATAGAAGTAGATGGTCCACATCATTCTGCCATTAATGACAGAGCACATGCATTAGGCAGTACAGTGTGTAGGAACCTGCTGCTAGAGCAATTGGGTTTTGTTGTAGTGCATGTACGGTGGCATGATTGGGATAAGTATCGCAACCGCATGCAATGTTAGCGACACTGTTGCCACCGGCATTCTTAGCTGTAAAAGCTGTTTTTTGGGCTCTCTGTGCTGCGAAATATATGCAGTACTGCCCGTCAGGGTGCCCGCACTTTTTTTTGCAGTTGCCGGCTCAAGTGATATTCGCTGGGCATGGGCGTACTGAATATTCATTAATGTAGCATTGCAGTCCAGATACCCAGGGGCCTTCGGCCGGACTCAGCCCACTGCAGGCCCGCATGCTGCATAGCCGTTATCGGCTGGGCCCAATAGGGCATACTCATGAGACGCCTTCTCAAACTGTCGGCGCCCCTGCATTTCCAGGACAGGCCCTGCTGGGCCCTGGACATGTTGTATCGGCATACATATCGAGGGTTCCGCACCCAGTGCCGCGGTCCCCACCTGTCGCCGCTGCCGTTACATTGCGAAACCAATTTGAAAACGCAAGATACTGCATATCTCGACATAACTGAAGCAAATGTGAGCGCCGTCGAACAGCGAAGACATATCGAGCACAAGATCGGCCTTTCAGCCACTGTAGTAACTGGTCGCACCATTCTGTGCAGGGCCTGGTTGCTGCGTTTTGGCCTCGTTGCTTGGTCAAAGGCCTCGTTGCTGGGTTGAGCTCGTCGTGGCAGCTCCAGCACGCTGCGCAGCGCCCGCTTCATTCCCGCAGTACAGTGCCACGTGGCGGGTGCACCCGCTACGCCCTTGCAGCTTACGACCTGCCGATACGCATCAACACGCAGCAACAGTATATCATTTGCCAGTCATACAAGACAGCTCGCGTCGGCAAGCCTCGCTTGCAATCAGGTCTCGCAACACTGTTTCCTTGTATGAAGCCAGACGCGCGGCAGCAAGCGTGCGTACTGAAAAGCTGCGTAATACCTGAATACAACAGAAACGTATCGGTGCTACTGTGCCAGCACTGTGGGCTGATGTCGGAACTGTCTGACGCGGACGCAAGTGCTGCGGTGTGCACCGACTTGTCCCTGTCTTGCATTCAATGCAACGGCGTTCGTGGTGAATCGTGTCCATCGCTGACCACTCCGTCTCCTTCCCTCTCCCTTCCGCGATTCCCGGCCTTGACTGCATGTTTCGACCGGGCGCAGCCGGTTTGGGCGTAGCCCGTTTTTTTATGATATGGCAAACAACGCACAAGCTGACAAAACGAGCACCGCGCTGTCCCTTCGGGGACGTGAGCGAACGGTAAGGAATGTGCAGTCGTACGGGTGAACCGCGACACACACGTTCTCTCTCACCTCTAGTAAGATCTTACGGCAAAGCAGCATACCATAGGTAATGAAGCAGCTGACGCCTACATGCAGCATTGATGTGTGTTTATAATAAATATAAATCACTCCCTTTCACCTTTATCTAATGCCATACCTACCGTCGGGATACAAATTGATTGATTTGTATCTTACATCGCGCTGGACTCGGCGGTAAATGCATCAACTCTGGGATGAGTAATCCAACGCTATCCCTTAGACGAATCAGGACGGAAGGTAGTTCTCTTTCACAAACGACATGATTAAACGATATTCTTTTCTCATAATGATCTGGTAACCGATTAAACCGATTGTGTTCCGAATGTCTTCACGAGCAAAAGCCGTATACGTACAGCTGTGTACGTGTACGTACATCGCCCTCGACCGCAACATGGTCGCAACATACACCGCGACAGTTGTTGCAGCGTCTTATGCATGACAAGCATGTCGGCAGACAAATTGCGCCAGTTACGCTTTCATATACTGTGGCTGCTCTTGAGCTTGAGCTTGGAGGTGTGTCCGGCTCCAACGCAACGCGAGTGTACAGACTACAGATCCAGCCAGCACGTTTATGAAGGCCGTGTGCTTCCCGGGTGGCTCACAACTGGCTATGCTTGTTTAAAGGTAATGCATGCTATACAGGCCCTGTAGACTTGTTCTTATACACGCCTAGGGCAGTACTGCTGCCCAGCAGACAGAGTTGCCCACTTTGCCCTTGAGCGTGCGTCACGCGTGCGTCACGGTGAGGTTCCTATCAATGGTTTTGCAATGCGTTTGTGGCCATTTGACATGGTATATGCACCAGCACCAGTTGTGACCGCTAGCCATGCAGCCTTTGCGGCAGGGCTGACAGGTCTGCTGCCTCTTGCTGCTGTTCCTGCTGCTCTGTTTCTTGCAAGGACGATTGTTCCGTCCCGCCTTGCACACACCCACTCACAAGACACGAACTTTGGTGCCGTTCGTTGCCATGTCTTCCATGATGTTGATGTTGTTGCTGGCTGCGATGGTGGCTACCTGCGTTGCTGCAAGTGCCAGTCATGGTGTTCTTCAAGAGGTTCCCAGCCAGCGTTATTCACACCTGATGACCTTCCCAAGACCCTTTGCTCGCAAACCCCTGGCGTTGGATCCAGCAATCAACAAAACGGATGATGACTTCAATAGAGACTTTGCTCGGCTGCAATTCAACATCATGAGAGCATGTGATACCGCTGATATCGAGTGTGGTCGCAACATGGAGGGTGCCGTTGATCATGACAGCACGGAAAACGCGATGGAGGCTTTAAGGCTTACAGGGTGCATCAAGGAGACATCAGAAGTGCCTGAACGTTGTTGGAAAATAGCTCAGGATCGAATTTCTCGATGTATCAAATACGAGGCCGATTGTGCCAAGATCAATGCAGAGTGGGACGAGGCAAAAAGAAACCGCACTATTGCTGTTGGTCACGCTCAGGCTGTGCCCTTCAGTTTGTTCAAGTTATGCTGCTTGGTGGGGGCAGCAGCAATCTTGGCTGCAGGGTTTTGAGGTGCTGTGGTTAATGGTGAATGATAAAGATAGTATACCTGATATTATCGGTGGCCGTGGATGTGGTCAGTTGAGCAACTGTCACAGTTGCACAATGCTACCTAACACGTCAAGGGTCAACATCCGTAAGGATCCAGCTAATGGCTCATGGGGGCAATGGACATATTCAAATCATTAACCATCCAGTTTGACCGGAATGGTCACAGATATTTGTACAAAATGCCTGAATAGGCCACATTTTTACACAAATGGTTGAATTTTGCTTTATGCATATGGCATATGGCAGTATGGGCTGTGCACATTGAGGCGCACGATGTCTATAGTGCATAGCTGTTGCAAGCTTTGCGGGTTCTGTTGCACTGGTTGTTGGACTGGCTGTTGTCACTGAACAAGTTGTTGAACTACGGTCCCTGAGGGACCAGCCCTCTCGCCCATTCGGGGACGTGAGCGGACGGTAGGGAGCGTAAAGTCGCCTTGACACACATACTACCCTCCCTCAACTTAAGCTAGCGCTCTTCAACAGCGCTACGCGGAGCTCATTCATTCATGTGTGTTGGACTAGTTGTTGACTACTAGTAGTTGTTGACCTAGTGTGTTATAAACCAGCTGTTACAGTTGTCAAACCAGTTGTCACAGCAGTCGTTGAATCAGAAGTTGAACCAGTTGTTCAATTTCAACTGGCAGTGTGGCTGTCCAAGGCTAGGTGGGGCTCTAGTGTGGCTATTGAAGCCCTACCAACTTGACGGAGCCTATTTGAGGCCAGTGTGGCTGTCTCAGGCCAGGTCCGGGCCCTAGTGTGGCTGTCCAAGGCCAGGTCCGGACGCTGGTGCGGTTTTGATGGCCAGGTCTGGACCCTAGTGTGGCTGTTCAAGGCCAGGTGCACTACGGTCTTTTACATACGCATTGAGTGCTTCGGAAAGCGTTGCTCGTATACGAGCATACTACGGTAGACCTACTTCCTTTCTTGTTGCTATACACCGCAGGAACAACATCTGCACACGCTCTGAATCGTTTTTGACATGCGTCCCTGTCTCTATGGGCGAATGCATTATGGGGCCGCCGGCAACTGGTGATGTCAAGCAGCGTGGCCGACGTACTCGACTAATTTCCCGTCAGACACATATGACCCCGCTTCCAAAACCAAAACGGGGGGTCCTGTGTTCCGGAAGACCCTGTTGAATCAGCCCATCACTCAACACGGGCGTGGTGACCTGCCGGCTGCCGAAGTAGCGGGTCGTGCAGCTTACGAAGGCCGTTTCCATAACAGAAGTAAAAACTTCGTAATAGTGTGTGAACATGTATAATAAAGCAGGAATGAAAGGCAGAAGCACATGCGCTGGTGAACGAAGCTGTCTTGCCTGTATGCATATAGTCCCCGCACTGTCCTATTGCACAGTTGTCACTCGCATGTTGTCAAGCATCTGAACCTGCCGGCGGCCCGCCTTACGCAGCTAAAGTTCCGGCGTGCGGTAATTTCTGATGAGGGAAGCCGGGTATAAATGATCGGGTTCCGTATCGGGCGCTGCCGTCAGCCACGAACCCCCCCCCCCCCCCCGAGACAGTGGAGTGATCACCACTGACACCTTCACTAGAGAACCCGATGATGGGTTACTGATCATTACATTCCACAACCCTAACAACTGACTCCAGTCCTTGGCCGCCATGTGGTCTCATGCAGACCGCTGGCCTCCAATGCCAGCTATCGAAACCCTTCATGAAACAACCATTGCTGAAGCCACATGGGCTGCCTCATGGTGCCGGGTGAACGCCATCTTGTATGTATATGTGGTGATGGGCTTGTTAGCTGCCGAAAGATAGTTCTGTTCACCATCAAACGGCGTTAGGTAGTCACTGACGACCTGGAGTGTACGGCACAGAGCAGCATGTTCCCATCAGCCAGCCTGACCAGTGAGTTGATGTCACACACACTTCATGTTTGAATCTGCACACCAGGTAACTACAAGTCCGCACTTTCATTGCAAATCTGCTCGAAACACTGCTACTGTACACAAGTCGTGAATAGCTACTGATATGCAAGGCTAACACAAGCGGCGTGTGTGCAAAATGGAAGGTTTCGCAGTTGTTGCCTTTGAGGCCAGGTGGGTGCACAGTCCCCAACGTGTGTACAAGCCGCCCACCAGCCATAGCTCTATGGCAATAGGCCCGCATCTCAATTCAGAGGCAGAACGACACCACCCAAAACAATGGTTCTATTCTCCAGCACATGTCAGGAGCCGCAAAGCAGATCATCACAAATGCAATGTACGTGTGGCAGCCAACAATGATCTGCACTGCTGTCAACGGGGTTCCCTTCAACTCCCACTGTGTGTGGCGGTAAGAAGCGCGTCTCTGACCAATCGATACACAATCTTACCTGTGTGGCCACTATGGCTGGGCCGCCAGCAGCTTCTGCCGCAGCTTCATCCCGGAATTTGTACTTGGTAAAACACTGGCTGGCTTTCACACGTGGCCGAGCTGCAGGTACGAACCGCAGTACAAACACGGACGTATGTGAATAGACACATAGATGGAGTCCCATTTGTTGACATCGACACAAATGGTATGAGGTTCTAACACATTTGCATCAGTGGGCCAACTGCTTGTGTTGCAGATGCGACTTTGTGATGTGTGTGTGTGTGTGTATGTATGCTATGCAAACCAGATACACGCCAGTTGTACATGAGCGTGCTGCAGAATCCAAGCCGGCTTTGAGAACCAAGCTCTCAACACAAATCACTTCTGCTTTTGATCCATGCTTGTTCCCAATGTTCACAAAGTAATATGAAGATTTACTTCTGTTAAATCTGAGTTGAAGCCCATAGCACTGTTGAGCGCATACAGACTGCAGGGGTGTCTTGAAGCAGATGCCGAAGCCACTGCAAGATTGGCAGCAGCAGCCCTTTTGCTGCCTACTGGTCACCCCCTACAGACCGTCTAATAATGATAAGTTATCAGCATGGTCATATCATAAAGTAACACACATTGTACCCACTGGTCGAGAGCCCTATATGCTTTGGTCTCCCCAGCACGACGGTGGAGTTGGCATGCAACTGCTGTTGCACGCACAATCAACACAATGGAGAGCTGACAACTGCCAGCTTCGAGGCTGTGGTTAAACTGAAATCAATGTTACCCGTTGGCCATAGCCTTACGGCCATCGGCCCCGTGCCCGATGTTTCACAGGCTGTAGTTAAGACACAACACACACATGCCAGCCTGTCTCTTACCTGGATCGTCCGTTTCAAAGACCTGCTGCATGAATTCACTTGTTTCAAATCGGTCAGATGCTGTGTCTTCTTCGCTGCGTCGTAGCACACGTGTTGTTACTGACAAACCACCCGGCATTGTTAGTGACAGTGCATTCGGGTCCTGCAACATGCAGCAAGACAGTTGTCACTTTTGCTGCACTGTAACAACTATGTAACAATGAATAATTGTTCCAGGAGTGTGCATGTGTAAGGCTGCTGGTGAAAGACACCAGATTAGAGAACCTGGGTTTGCTGCACGCCGTGTTTTCCCGCCTGGCCAAAAAGTTGGCTGTATCACAGTGTTCCTGATTCAGCAATGCATGGAAAGCATAGCAAGAGTCCCTGTGGGGCCCGCACAACCCTCAGATGCAGCATGTAGCAGCAATACTGCAAAGCTCCAACAAATCAATCGTTCAACTCTGCAATTGAACAGTACCTCTGACCAGTATCTCACTGACAGATATGACCAGATACTACCAACCTGAGGGTTCCAGTTTATTCGGCCTGCAAAGTCCATGTTGCTGCCATAATACGCTGCCAGCAGAGCCGCGGTGTTAAACCGCCTGTCATACACCACTTTGCCCGACTTGTTCCGCATGAAGGCCACCTACGTGCAACCGTTGCACTCGGGCCGATCAGTAGTAGTAATAGTAGTAGTTCATCCAAAACTGTTTGCACCCAGACAGCCAAGAGACTGTCAACAAGTTGTGCTTGAAGTTGAGGTTCCACAGGGTTACATGTTCTGGCCTTGTTGAAGGCCTTCATCAGGACGCAAGAAAAAGCGTCCAAACTGCACGCCCGTCATTGCCAACTATTGACTGCGATGTTCCTGCCTCCTCCGCAAACAGAGAACCACGCCCCTACGATGAGAACTACACTGCCAGCATGCTGTGTGGCATCACAAGCTGTTCCATATAAGAATAACTGAGCCTATGCAACAAGATAGATGCGCTGGCACTGCAGTGCTATGCTAAGCAGAACGTTGACCAGCACATGAAGGCAGCCGCATATAACTGTCACAGCTGCTGAAGACCTTCTTCAACAGTAGGGAATCTGGAGTCGCCTCAACACACTCACATTGCCCTCCCACAACTGTTGAGCTAGCGCTCTATCGACAGTGCTAACCGGAGTTGATTCGGTCACTCCATCTACAGTGTTGACTTTTGGACTGTCCTAATTACCTGGTATCGCAAAGGCTTCTGCAGGTCCTGCTGCTCAGCTCTCTGAACAGATGCTATGTTGGGTACTACATCCTTTCCTAAGGGCATCTCAACAGACACTAACGTGCTTGTAACATCTGCATAACAGCACGACTTGAAAGTGGTACACACATCTGTCACAATCTCTAGCTTGTGAACATCTGTCACCGATAATAGTTGTTAGAAATCTGCTAGTAAAACATCGGCCGCGGGGCCAATGGTTGCATAACTGTGGCTGACATGCTGGAGCAGTACCTGCCGAGTGCAGCTGCTACAAAAGCCATCAACTGCTGCACACCAAATCAAGCTGTTGTTTGCGGCCTCTTGAGTATGCGCGTGTCCATTACATCACATGAATACAGCATTAAAGAAGAATACGACAGAAACCGGCTCTGTTACGCTGTGTTTGCGAGGTTGCTACTAGCAAGAATGTGCAAACTGCCGCGAGGGTTACAAACGCGCTGCATACGAGCTCAAACAGGCTGATTGACAGGCTCAAGCTGACTGCAGAGGGTGGTGATAGGCAAACAGAAACATTCCTGCAGCCTGCACATCCGGCAGCCTGTATAGTTCTGCCAGTGTTGCTGCTTTTTGTGCTTTCTCTACTGGCTTTGAAAAGCAATGTCTATAGTATCCTTACCCCACACCCCTAGCCAGCTATCAGGGAAGGTTAGGTCCGCTGGTCCGCCTCCTATAGCCTCCCACGCGCTATCCGCCGCTGCTCCTAACTTACTAGCGGCTGCAGGGGCTGGCTGTGCGAGCTGCAAGCTGCTTACACCAAGCAGTAGAGACACTAGCGCTGGAAGTGCTACTACTACATCTCTACGATGTGCGTTTGGGTTTGGGAGCTCTGTTAGCTGTTGCTGCTGAGCTGAAAGGGTATTATACTGGTCGGCTGCGGCGATGGTCCTGTTCGGGACTCTGAAATATGCCTGTGTGTGGTGCTGCTGTGGTTGCTGTAGGTCTAGTGCTTGCTGCAGTTGCTGTGATGGCAGAATGGCGCTTCGACAAGCCCAAGACGCGCTCGTTGAACGCTGCAAACCGCTGAAATGTCTACGAGCAGATCTTCCAGCCTTGTCACTTGCTGTGAAGCATGTACAGCGCACAGCAGTCCAATGGGAGTTGCCACCTGCTGTTGTATGCTGGTTTGTAGATGGCCTGCATCGCAGGGCGCTCATTGGCAACGATTTTATGATTCCACACAGGTGATTCTAGGATGCTGCTGTGTGACGAGGGATCGTTTCTGGCAGCGCTTTGGGTCAGGTGCGTGGCAGGGACTGTCCGTTAGCTGATTTGGACCGAGAAGCCGTACAACATCAGCAGGCGCGCAAAATCATGTCCATAGTTGGCCAAAGGCGAACGTGTTACGAGGCCTGCACCCAGACCACTCTAATTCAAGCCTGTGACAGTTGTTATGGCGCTCGTTCGGAATGTTGGCAGCAGATTCGTGAATGATCAGTTGCCAATGTCAGGTATGCTCGTATCTTGAAGTAGTCTGATTCCTCCTAGCCACAGCGGCCAGCGTGTGCGTACTTTTGATTGGCTATCAGAGCATCACAGTGGGCATTGTACCGTCTCACTGGCTGCATGGGCACCTGCACCCTACATTCTAGCTTTTTATCGCATCTTAAACCAAACAAGGCTGCTTACACCTAGCCGCAACCCTCTCGGTGGTTATGTTGGCAAGAAGCAGTACCAAGGCACCTGGCCACTCAACAGTACAGCCATGTACCCTCGCGTCCAGCACATGCCTCAGGCAACGTAACATCCGCGTAAACCGCTTAATGTTTAGTGCTATGCGCCGTAAGGAGGCCACTAGCCGCGTCAGTGCGCTTCCAGAAGATGGGCATCATTCACCAACAGACCCTTTAGCCCCTAATGAAACGCCCGAGCAATGGCTCTTAGCAAAGGACCATGCAGCTCCAATAGTCGCCAAACGCAGCGATAAGAAGCTGCGCGTGCCGTACGTGGGCTTGGAGGTGACGCCAGAACTTGTAGCCATCTCCATGGGTGCGTGCAAATTGGCTTACAGGAACTGCAACTGTAGCAGCTAGCAATCTAAAGCAGCAGCATAGGCTTTGGAAGACAGCTTGCAGTTTCAGGCAGCTGCTGGTGCTGAGTTTAGCTAGTGCAGGCAGTAACTGCTGGACAAAGCAATCAGTTGAACGGTTAGCAACACACACGCCAGGGAAGGTTTCTGAAGCAACCTCCAGCTGGTATCCGTGATGCAATTTCTACATGAACCATCCAGCAATCTTCAGCGCATGTCGGCTGTGTAGAAATGTCAATGAACACACCAGCAGCAGTGGCCTGATCCATTCAAAAGACCTGGCTGCGTCTCCTGCTGCTGTCTTTCCTGCAGTGTACTTTGTTCAGGGCATTCTGGGACTGTCTCGCCTGGCGCTGTCATTCTTCTTCAAGGATGATCTCGGAATCGAACCAGCTCAGGTGCAAATTAGTAGTTATTGAATGCTGTACGAGGAAAGTTCATATCATTCAGCTAGTAGCAGTTGGCAGAGTACCGTAGCAGTAGTAGCGGCCATAGCAGTGGACAGTGTCGACACTACAGCTGTGGCCTTGCCCTAAGGCATTGCGGCAACTGCAGCAGTAAACACGATAGAGCAACAGCGGCAGCTTGCACAGCAGAATCGGCACATGCTCGTGTTGCACAATGTTAGATGCGTGGCGTGTGGTAAATAATGACATGAGTCAATCAGGTCAGACACAGGTTGATCAGTGATGACACCTGCCTAGCAGCATGGACAGCAGCAGATGGCTAGTGGCAGTACAGCAGCACTTTAGCCGTGTGCAGTGCAGCAGCAGATGCAGCTTACCAGTAAAAGCATAGCAACCAAGACAATCATTACCGTAGTGAGCTTTGTAGCAGTTACAGCGCCAGCAGCAGCAACAATGGTCCAACAATAGAAGGGTGTTTGTCAACCAACAAAGTAGGACATGCAATTCTGCTGAGGTGCCGCTGCAGCCCGCTATCAGAAGATGCAGCAGGAGCCAGTCAGTTGCAGTACAGCAAGCACAGCGGATTGTGGCCAGGCGCGATACAACATTCGTCACCGCATTGTGCTGGAAACACATCAGCAGCAGCAGCAGCAGTTACATGGCAGTGCTGTCACAGTAGAAGGGGTTTTGATATTGTACTTGATATTTTACTTAAGAGCATCGAAGCAGCTCAGGCGCTGCTGTGGCCAATTATCAGCAGCCAGAACAGTACATACAGTGCTGGGAATTGCAGCCTCCCCACTGATGCTGGGGCCCACAAGAAGAGTGCTTTAACCCCAGCATCAGTGTGAGCTGCCCCAATGCCCAGCACAGCAATGAACATGCTGGCCTCAAACCTGGACTAAAATTTGGCGGACGCTGTTTGAGGGCGGCTGGGCGGGTGTAGCAACATCTATTAGTCTGGTTTTATGTACACTGCATTCAGAACAAAAGCCAAATAGATTGTCCGCGTGCTCGACAGTTGTCTGTATACTGACTGGTTTTGCAGGTTGCTGTGCTGGTGGGTCTCTCAGGCCTTCCCTGGGTTGTGAAGCCTCTCTATGGATTCATCAGTGACAGTATACCTCTGTTCGGGTACCGGAGGCGCAGCTACCTCATGTTATGTGGCTTAGCAGGTATGTTGCAGAGAGCAGAATGAGAGAGGGAAGTCACACTGGATACCTCACCATCTAGAATGGTACTCTCCACACCGAATAGGAAACCGATTGGAATCAACAAAGGATAAGACCAGATGAAACCCTGTGTGATTGACAGAGTATGTGCGGTTGCTGCCGACAGCTGTCCGGGACTTGCACAGCATGATCGTGCAGCGGCTGTGCATGCTGCACCCCGCAGTTGGCCAGCCAACACCAGCAGACGGGATAATCTAATCACAATAGCTCTATCACAGCCTCAATAAGCACAGTCTGTTGATCACAGCTGTGCTGTGGTTGCTGCAGTCGGTTTGTCTCCTCTAGTTGTCACTGGGCCCCAGGCCACCATACCTCATCAAGTGCAACAGCACCAGTAGCATCAGCTGCTTGCTTCGCTGCAGTAGTTGAGTAGGTGACGCTGCACCTGTGTTGTGTTGCTGCAGGCCTTTCGTTTTCTAGCTGTCACTGGGCCCTGGGCCATTATAATCATTAACTGCAAGTGCAGCAGTGGTATGCGGGTGCTTGATTCGCTGCATTGGTTTAGTAGATGGCGCTGCACCTGTGTTGTGTTGCTGCAGGCCTTTTGTTTCTGTTACTCACTGGGCCCCAGGCCACTATACCTCATCAACTGCAACAGCACCAGTAGCATCAGCTGCTTACTTCGCTGCAGTGGTTTGATGAATGACGCTGCACCTGTGTTGTGTTGCTGCAGGAGTTTGTTTTCTGGCTGCCGCTGGGCCCCTGGTCACTTTACCTCATCAACTGCAATGGCAACAGTGTCATTCACTTGTCTACTTCGCTGCAGTGGTTTGGTATATGATGCTGCACTTGTGTTGTGTTGCTGCTGGCATTGTGAAGAAACAAATTTGTTTCTGTTTGTCAATGGATGCCTGGTCACTCTACTCATCTTCTGCAGCCGCAGCAGTTCCATGCGGCTGTCTACATCACTGCAATGGTTTAGTAGATGGCGCTGCACCTGTGTTGTGGCCTTTTGTTTTCTAGCTGTCACTGGGCCCCAGGTCACTTTACCTCATCAACTGCAAGTGCAGCAGTGGCATGCGGCTGCTTGATTCGCTGCATTGGTTTAGTAGATGGCGCTGCACCTGTGTTGTGTTGTGTTGCTGCAGGCCTTTTGTTTCTGTTACTCACCGGGCCCCGGGCCACTTTACCTCATCACTTGCAGCAGCAGCAGTAGCATGCGGCTGTTTGATTTGCTGATGCTTTAGTAGAAATGAAGGCGATGCACTTGTGTTGCTGTGTTGCTGCAGGCAGTTTGTCGTGGTTGTCGCTGGCGTCAGTGGTGAACAGCCCCTCCACAGCAGTAGCAGCAATGCTACTGGGCTCCTTCAGTACAGCATGCAGTGATGTGGTGGTTGACAGCTTAGTAGTGGAGAGGGCCAGAGGCGAACCAGCTGTAAGTCATCTGGATTGAATCCCGTCTTTTAGTTGTTCTGCTTTGCTTGGCCTGGTTCTAGATGACCAGAATCAAGGTGGTAGACAGCATGGTTGTGGAAAGAGGGATATGCAAACCAGCTGTAAGTCATAACTCCCGCTGTTTGCTTTTTCTGGTTTGCTGTCGCCGCTTGGTTTGTCCTAGTTAACCAAAAGTAGGGTGGTGGACAGCTTGGTCGTGGAGAGCGCCAGGGGCGAACCAGCTGCAAGTCATTAATCACTCCCACTGTTTACTGCTTCTAGTCTGCCACTTGGCTTGTCCTAGATAACCGAATGTAAGGTGGTTGACAGCTTGGTGGTGGAGAGGGGGAGCGGCGAACCAGCTGTAAGTCAACTGAGTCTACTCCCGCTTTTTACTTGTTCTGGTTTGCCCGGCTTGTCCTAGACACCCAAAGTAACTCGTCTGCTTATTGTTTTGTATGCAGGCTACAGCAGGCTCGTTACAATCCCTCTGTTGGGCCAGCAGCGCCGTTGGCGGCATCGCAAGCGCCTATTTCAGCGGCAGCTTAGTCCAAGACTACGGCAGCCACACCGTCTTCGCCATAACAGCAGTGTTTCCGCTGATCGTGAGCGCTAGTGCATTACTTATAGATGAGCAGCGAGTCAGATCGTCCTCTACAGCAGCGATGGCAGCAGCAGCAGCAGCAGCAGCAGAGGAAGGCAGATCACTGTCCAAGGTTCCAGCAAGCAGCAGTAGCAGCAGCAGGAGCTGGTCAAGTGATCTGGGACAGACGATGTTAGCACAGGCGGGAGCGTTGTGGGGCGCAGTGAAGCAGCGGCATATACTGCTGCCAACTATATTTGTGTTTTTGTGGCAGGTGGGCTGCATGGGCCGATATTACTGGCTAGAAATTTTGTGAAATGATTGCGTTGGAATATGATAAGTTTCTTGTTGTAATGTTTTATCAAAGGTGGCCATTGAGATAGGCTATCAAAGAATGAGCAGCTTTTTTTTTTTACCATAACCACTTGATAGTACTGCCTTTACAAGCACAGCAAGCCTTTTGGTGTTATTAGTTTTGCAACAGTTTGACCAGGTTATCAACCAGCGGCAGCAGCAACAGTTGGTTAAGTCATTTTGCTGATTTGTCTGCTGCTGTTTGCAGGCGACTCCCACTGCAGACAGCGCCATGTTCTACTTCTATACCAACCACTTACATTTCCAGCCTGAGTTTCTTGGAAGGGTCAGGCTGGCAGGATCTGTAGCAAGCCTAGCAGGTGGGTCGGTGGCTGGCACTTGTACCACAATGACCAGTTTTGATTGAATCATCTGACTTATACCCTGAACCCTAACCCTAAACAGCCTTAGGGCCACACAAAGGGCTTCCAATCAGATCGAGTCAAGAGTTGTATGTTGTGTATTTGTGAAACTGACGAGGTCTCTGATAGAAGTAGCTGTCAGCATTCCCTGCAGCGCACTTTCAGCCCAGGTCTGCGGGCGATTCAGACTGGCAGGATCTGTAGCGAGCCTGGCAGGTGGGTCGGTGGCTTGCACCTGTAACACAATGATCAGTTGATCAAACCATTTGAAACCAAGCCCTAAGTCCCAAAGGCTCGACAGGACCACAAAAACGGCTTCCATCGATTGAGTCGAGGGTTCATGTTGTATGTTTGTCGAGGATTTATGTTGTATACTTGTATAACCAGCTCAAGTGCCCATGCTTTTGCACCGCCAGATCTGCAGCATCAGTTGCGCGTGTTGCTGCTGCCACAAGGGTACCGCGTTGTTCTGGGCGCTTGGCTCATTCTTCTTTAGAGCGTCTCGAATCTGGTGTGCGATTCATCAACATATATATGCGGATCCATTTTGCTTCTGGTATGCAGGTGTCGCATTGTATAACAGTGTATTCAAGACCGTACCACTTAAGAAGATGTTCCTCTGGGCCATGTTACTAGGAGTAGGCCTCGGGTCTACGCAACTTCTCTTGGTATCTGGAGCCAACCGGGTGCTGGGATTGAATGATGAGCTGTTTGTTCTGGGAGACTCAGTCATTCTGACTGTTTTGGGGCAGGTGCGTGTGCATACACATGTCTTTGGGTCATAGTGCTGAACTATCCTGTTTCAAGTTTGGTATTGTGATGCCTAAACAGATAAGCGGCAATCTGGTGTCTGTGCTCTCAGCTGTCCTTGCTGTCTGGAGCCAACTGGGCAGTAGGACTGAGGAAGAGCTGTCTGTTCTGGGGGACTCGGTCATCTTGACTGTTATTGGGCAGGTGGGGGTGGATTGCTTTGACTGTATCCTTATCTTGCCATGTTTTCGTGACCTTCTAGTCTTATACTATCATGACTTTAGCCAATGTGTGTGGTGCTCCCAGCTTGCCCCCATCAGGCATGACTGACAAGCTATCTGTGGTGTAATCTGTCAGCTGGGTCGCATGAGCCTGTTGTTGGACTTGTAGGCTTGAACTATCCTGTCCCGAGTTGAGCATGGATGATGCCGCTACTGGGCCAGTGATAGCTCTCAAGTCCTGGTGTGGGTGCGTCCTGCACTGCAACACATAGCAACTTCAGCAACCATCCCATTGCCAACGTAACATCCAGCGATGTGTTGAGCTTCGTACCTGTATATGTCTTATGTGCAGGTGTCTTTCATGCCAATCCTAGTCCTAGCCGCTCGGCTTTGCCCAGAAGGTGTCGAAGCAACTCTCTTCGCAACCCTCATGTCCATTCTCAACGGCGGCAGTTTTGTGGGGTCAGCTCTCGGAGCCGGCCTAACAAGCACCCTAGGAGTCACATCCACAGACTTTAGCAATATGTTTTTGTTAGTTTTGTTATGTACTGCATCTACCCTGCTGCCGCTACCATTTTTGGGCTTGCTGCCGTCTACCCTGGACCAGGATCCGCCTGACGGTGGGTCTCCAGAGACGAGCACGACCACACAGCTGCATAGCAGCGGGCGCGCAGCGGGTTTAGGCACTGGGAAAGGCAGCTCTGGCGGCCATAGCAGTAGCAGGGTGGAGCTCACCATACCGGAAGATGTACACATGGGTGCACCACGTGGTGTAACGCACAAGAATGGGTCAGGTTCGCAGAATTCGTACGCAGCGCCGGCGGGGGATGCAGAACAGTCGCTCGATGACGAAGCGGGGTTGCCGCTGTTGCATAATGGGGCTGGGTGGGGCGATGAAGCAGGCAGTAGTGCAGAAGAGCAGCTAGAGCAACGAGGCAGAAAGGTGAAAGGCAGGTAGCATGAGCGCGATAGTAGCTGTCCAGTTGGCATTATAGTTAGCTCAGGAGTGCAGCAGCATCGGTGCACATCTGGGAGCCATGCCACATCAGTCTGGTGACGACAGCAGCAACTCAGTTTATCCGTTGAGGCAGAGGGGCCACATATAGCAGCAGGGTGTAGAGAATTATGCAGGATATCTCTGTTGACTCAACTTCAGAAGCTTACGCAGGGAATTCCTGCATGCGCATGTGTTTTAGACGCCAACGGTTGTGTGACGGTGGATGCTAATGGTTGCATTTTGTGTGACGGTGGATGCTAATGGTTGCATTATCAGTGAGTTGTGCGGACTCGATATGTGAACAGCCTGCAGGTTCGCCCTGACTTTATTCGCTTGACATTGTCTCCTGTCTACACGAATCGGTCAGTCAACCGAGTGCCGGCATCATGCCGGCGTGTGCAGAGCTGGCAGCCACATTTTCGAACTTAAGCGCTCGCCCCTCATTGGGCTCTGCACTGTGCAACAAGCATAATATCAACAGTGTTCAGCTGGCGAGAGTGAAGCTTCTGTTGAACTCCTGCAGCCCAGCACGAAGATTACGCCCCGTGTTACGCCGCAGCTTTGGTCCGGCGCCGGACACCTGCACACCAAAGTCCGGCCTTCGCTTTCTTAGGCCAATTGCAAAACGTTGTGTAACCAGTATATAAGGAGCACACCCTGCGGTCAGTAAACATCTTTGCGAACAAGAAGTTGTCTTACAGCTAGCCAACCCAGCCTTCCAAAACTTCGAAAGTATCGGTATCAAGCACCAGGCGACTCCATCCATTATCAAGGTGCGCTGATGTTTATGCATGCATATTGACGATGTGACTTCCCGGCCTCAGAACCAAGAGACGGCCAGATGCTCAAACCGCATGCACGTACGTTCGGTGGTAACTGACAGCACACTACTGCATTTGCACGGGAAGTATGATTGAGATTGCTGCGTATAGACACTCTGGTTTCTAGATCTAGCCCCATATTGTGCGCGTACAGCAGTACACCTGCGAAGATCATCTTCGCAGGACGGTCCAATTGGCCTCGTATTCACATCCTGTCCAATGACACGGGTCTGCAGGTTCTGTTGAGGATATGACACCCAGACGGTTACTCTCGGCTGCCTTCGTAGCAGCAAGCATCCTCATCATCGCCACAAATCTCCCTACTAGCACAGCGGCTGTGATGAACCCTACTGAAGCCCACAACCTCCGTAAACTACTGGCTGAACAAGCATTTGCTGCACGGCAATCAGTGTCACCGACCAAGAAGTATCTGGTGCAACTAGATGAGAAAGACCTGGTTCGACTGGCGATTGATGTGCCCGGTGCAAATGTGCATGTTGATGTTGGTGGCGAGGGCAGGAAGTTGAACTACTATTGCGATGATTGTCCGGATTATGGATATGAATGCTGTTACGGTCATGTTGGCTGTTGGTACTACGGTTGCCCTTGATTGGGCCCTGAATAATGTAGAGGTTGTGTACAGAGGTTGACATTCAAAGAGCACTGTGCAGCGGTCATTATATGATCGATCTTAATACTAATATGGTTCCCCAGTAAAACTATGATTTTTAGTGATTTTTAGCACTTTTAGCAGGAAGCCCCTCTGGAGCGCGCGCTTTGCAGCCAGACACACCAGATAACTGCAGAACTGTCACATGATGATGTTTGCAGTCTGTAGGGCTGCCCCCCCCCCCCCTGTCCTCCCACCACCGCCTCGAGCTTATTTGCACATGTGCACACCTGCCAGCGGCAGCACCCACGTACAATCACACGCAGCAGCCATTTAGCCCCACCATCACAAAAATAGGAATGCAAGCGAGCCATGATTTCAGTTGTGAGCATATCCAGCACACATCACGTGGTGGGCAGATGCTTGTGGGAAACTCAAACAACCAGCAGTACTGGGCACACAAGCACAGCAGCCCACGTTGCCTGCAGTGGTAAGTCGGCAAAACAGTGGTTAATCCATTGCGAGGTGTGGAGCGCGGAGTGGTCAGCTGCCGAAACGTACTGCCTGGAAACGACATACACCATCGGCGGGGATAGGGGCTCTGATAGGCACCATAAAGTCCACGCATGTGCTTTTGACCGTGAAGAGGGAGTTGCTGCGGGCTAGCTTGACCGCGGCTGGCAAGCGGACCTTCTTCAAGCAGGTGTCACAGCAACACTCCCGTGTGCACAGCGTGGCTATCTCATGGTTGAAATCGACAAAGAAATGTCAATTGTACAGGCCGCAAAGACTTTGGTGGGGGTCCACTGCTTCCGCGACTGCAACTTCGAATGCACCGCATACAGGAGCTGTAAGTGCTAGTCGGCGCTGCAGCCTATAGGTCACACCCAATAATATGTTTCGAGTCCTCCTGAGCAGCGGGTGCCTTCTCTGTGCGGCAGGGGCCGATATCGGGGTCAACCTTCGGGGACCAGGCACCGTCTTCTCGCATTCTGTTCGCAAACGTGCGTTGCAGCGGCGCTGCCTCAGCTGAAAGAAAACAGATGCTGGTATGTATCTATTAGAGAGCACTGGAAGCGATTCAACGGCACCTGGTCCTAAAAATGTGGCAGCAGACTGCACTGGTGCGCGGGACGGTGAAGGCGCCTTTGGGGCACCTGAGCGCTGCCAAACGATCTATAAAGTGCTATGTGCACGTGGGAGGGCAGCCCAGGCCCTTTCATGGCGGCGTGTCAGAGTTGGTTTTTAGCAGTTTGGTTTTTAGTGGGGCGCGCAGGGTCTGTAATATGGCTAGCTAGCATCTACAGATGCAGCTGGCATGCTGGCGAGAGTCTTTTTTGGCTACCTTGTCAATAAGTGATACAGTAGGGCTGCAAGAAAATTATACACAGCCGTTTGTTGTCCTTGCAGCTAGATTCTATGTTGCAGTAACGCGTGATGCGACGTTTGTTTGCGAGAACAGCTGCTGTTCTAGTGCAATATCACTAGTGAATTTGATCAGCGATCAATTGCAATCAATTGCATGGGGTATCCCGGCTAGAGCTGGTGGTTCGATCGTCATACATCAATGAGCAATCTGGTTGTGTACTCTCACAATTCAAGACAATGTGGGTTGAATTTTAAACCGCATAGCCATGATACTTGCGTCCTGCGAGTATGCTGGTAGCGGTTTGACTTATACGATTTTGATCTTCAAAAGGCACTGGATGAGCCAGAGTCTGATACATGTTGACACTGGCCTGCCAGGTGGCCTGCCAGGCCACAGTGTGTAACACTTTGGAAGGCTTTGAGGGCAGGTTGCCTTGGTCTGTCTCACTCAGATTGTGGGCAACTCAGCTGAGGATCATTGTTTGTTTGCTGATGATTGTTTGCTCATACTCGTTTGCTAATGTAAGCCACTGGCTGGAAGCTGCTTTTTCATCTGAGATGGCTAACAGCATTTGCATTATGAGGGACCTGAGTGTGGCCACAGCTCGGTCACAGCTAAAGCTATTGCGCATACCTTTGCCAAAGGCCTAGAAGGTTGCGGCCCGCCACGGGGCCAGTGGCTCAGTAACAATGTTATCCAAGCCGTTCAGCACCGACATTCGGTCCTGAAAGACTGTAGTATGGCACTGTTCCTTGCCGCGGCTGCAAGCAATGAAACAGCGACAGCAAAGTGCACCGAATTCATGCGCCTGTTGCACTGACACTTGTGGAACCCAACGAACTGAGTCACAATAACTGCGGCACTGCCACAGCCTGTGGCACAGACTTCGGATGTGGCACAGACTTGATATGGTAACGATTAGGGCATTGGAGGGTTGATAACCAACAAGGGCAACCCCCTGCAGTGAGAGCAGAGCCATCGACCGTAGTGCTGTAATGCGCTGAGTGCCCAATAACAATGCACCGGGCGCTATATTAACGGTTCTATATTGGATGCACCAATTGGTCCGTGAGCAGGTTGGTGTGTGTGGCCTTCTAAGTTTGAGCCGGTGTTGCTGCTGTATGAAGGGGGCCAGGCTTCAGTGCAAATCTTGCTTCTTGCCTGCCGTGATGACTCCCCAAC
>NSMO01007351.1:7331-35576 GCA_002588565.1 Coelastrella sp. UTEX B 3026 | reverse complement strand
AGGCACTTCATCGGCCTAATGGGCGCACCTCTTCGTTGGGAACTGCCTTTACTCTCAAACACGACGGTTAGCCCCTACTTTTGATGAGCTGTGACATTATTGTGAGATACTTGTAAGTGGTTGGTGCCATTGCGGTCGCAGTACCTCCTCCCAAAACTTAGGTTTGGTACTTCACGGTGAGCATCGAGCGTGACCATCGAGGTTCACTACTTTGGGAGGACAATTTCAGGCACGGCTCTTACAGAGCATAGACATGGCGCCCTCAACTGTTTCTAGACTTACAAAAGTATGGGTTAACCGTCAAAATCCGGCCTTCTGCCGCGTCACCAGTACTGCAGCAAGGGGTTTAGCAGGCCCTGTGCATTGCCTAGATATCGGCATCTGGGCCAAAGCAGTGAACCGACAGGCTACGAAGGAGCTAAATGACTCGTCAGAATGGGCGCTAGCCCAGCAAATGCCTCTGGGGTACTTTCCTGGGTACCCCTTATTTACTATCCTTCCCCCTTAAGGGAGGGTAATGTGTGTTTGGGCAATTCCAACAGCTGATATGCAACAACTGCAAGAACCTACTCAGTAGATGTGTGTTTGGGCAATTCCAACATGTACAGCTGATATGCAACTGCAAGAACCTACTGAGTAGATCCTTGTTGCGCAACAAGCTTAACCCTCACTGCTGCCATGCCAGCGCATAAGGGGTACGAGATGTGTATGCTGGCAGGAGTTGTTAACTGCATCATTCCCACAAGCTGCAACGCAACTGCTTCAACGCTAGGCTTGGTGTACACTTGGTCAGATAGTTACAACTGTACAGTAGCCGATGAGCCTGTGACTGCATGTGTAGAGCTGACAACTGCTGGGCTGCCATGACAATGGCAAATTGGCCAGCTTCGGACCTGCGACTTACGAGTGCATATCATGAATAAACATGAGTACGTATACTCTGCTGCAGATCTCTAGAGATGCCCAGAGCTCCAAAAAGCCGTGTAATTACAAGCCTGCTTCCATCCGTACTGCCTGGTACCGTATACGGCAACGTAACCACGATGGTAGGGGGTGTGAAGACCCGTATGAGAGTCATCGACACACTCCTCCCTCCCTTATGAAGGCGGGTGCACCACGTGTTGAGTACAACACACTCTGCGTAGATCTTTCTTTATTCATGTTTGTTATGATAGGTATCAATAGCAGCATTTATCGTTCCCTCTGGGGGACTGCAGGCGACGAATGAGCCTGCAAGTTACGTAGCACTGCGGCCTGTACATCGTCAAGCTTTACCCCCGCCTAGCAGTCCGATCTGCTGCGCCGTCTGCTCATATCGTCGACCAGTAGATGATGGGTTGCATTAGATTCCAACCAACCCACGACAAATTATGCAGGAGGGGTTGCTTGTTTTGTGCTCTATGATGGCCTGCCCGTACAGAGCAGAAGCATCCAAAGTACTATACATGTAGACGAACTCATGTCGTCGCTTACGTTCACGGATATGAAGCCTCACCACATTGCCGCCCATGCTAGAGGTGCCCGGTCACTGCGGCAACGAGCTGTGGCCATGATACTTGTAGTCTTTACGCTTGCTATGGCGCCAATGGCATTGCGGCATAGACAAGCGATGCTTCAACACATGCATGGCGTGCTGGAGCATGATGTGGTCGTCCTCAGGTCGGTGTAACCTGACCTGCTGCAGTAGCCAACACGTTTCTGGGTATTAAGCACGGCGAGCCGCTGAACACTTTGCAGAACACGGACCCAACAGGATGCACGAGATTTGGACTGGCAGCAAGCTGAAAGCTACAAAGCCTCCATGCCAAGAGACAGCACTTACCAAAGGATGACACCAGCCCAGTTAGCCAAAGTCTTGCCTATTCTCGTCCTCTCTATGAGCCGCTCAAAAGACCGAAGGAAGTCTATAGTACTGGAGATGAAAGCAGCAGGTATATGGGCACTCAGCTGCAGGATCTACTTCAATCTGAACCCAACATGTTGGGACGGAGCTGGTCATATTGTTTCCATGGTTGAGCCATGCTTGTGATGTATCATGTGAGCAGTAGGGCTGACAGCTTTGCTTGACCACATCACCTGCAGGTGTCAAGGATTATCAGTTTGTAGATGCAGTAGACGGTCTCCATGACAAACTGGACCCCAGAGAAGTAAGGCGGTAAGGGATGCAGTACATAATCAGCATTGTGTCGGATGCTGCATGGTGAAGAACCTGCCACAATGACATGGTGTGGCAGAAAACCAGGCACCTTGCATTCACAAGGCATCTGACATGTCTTCAATCCAGTGTTGCTTTCTGCAGCGTCATCTGCAGCCCCAGCCTATTCTTTTGAGAGCTTCCGCAGTTCAAACTACCAGCATCTCACTTCCAAGTAGTTCGAGCAGCATGCACCCATGACTGTTGCACGTCCAATTGTGACCTTACACTTACGAGTCGACCGCCCATCGCTTGTACATCGCTGCACACAGAGCGGATGTCCTGCATATGTGTCCCAAAAGTAGCATGTGGAGTGGCAAGCGAGTGCACCACTGCAAAGGATCGACTGATACCGGGTATGTTTTGCCAACTGCTATGCTTTTGTGGCTCAGCATACCTGCAGGTACATTGGCAAGGCCAGATACCGCCTTTGGAAACGCCGTCAGGAGTATCAGCTCGCCAAAGTTGCAATTGATATAACTCATTACAGGGTTCTTGAGGATGTGCTCAAAAATAATCGAACCGTCTTGGTTTTAGAAGATGATGCAGAACTCAAGTCGAAATCGTTCCACAGGGATTTGCTGGCTCGTATCAAGCAGCTGCCACAGGTAAACAAGGCGCCATCAAGCCCATAGCAGCATGCGTCTGCTGGCTTTGAGTGCTTGGTTGAGGTTGTACTGCCGGGGCAGAATCAAGTAATGTTTGGCAATGGGCTGCCAAGCTCACTTGTCCCAATTGTCTGATTTTTCTGACACAGCAACACCTGCAACGCGGCAAGCTTTTTGTGACGGGACTGTACGGGACCTGTCCCTGAAGCCTGAAACACAGCAGCAGCAGCGGCAGCAGCCGAAGCATACATGATTCTTGATATCTGGATCAGCAATCTAAGCTTGTGTAACGGTTCTGTACCTGCTGCTGCTAAGACTGCAAACAGTGGTGCTGCCCAAGCGGGCTTACACCAATTGTGGCCACTCTAACCCCCACAAGTGGCACCGCCAGCCAAAACAACTTGACTGAATACAGAATGAATGATCCTGCAATCAAAAGTGATGTCAGTGGATTCAGCAGCAGTGCCGCTCCAATGCGTCGGACTCATGGGTGCTTCATGCCGGAGTGCACAATACCATGTTTAGTAATGTGTTTGCAGCTGCTGCAGCCATTGCAACTGTTACAGCCGCTTCCAGCAGCAGCACAAGCAGCTGCTGTGATTGAAGCACAGTCTGATTGCAGCGAGGGCCACTACTCTTGCTACAGCATATTTGATGCAAAGGTCGTTATGTGTTGAGCGGCGGGTTAGTATTGGCAACGCGGAGTTTCATATCTGGGACACAGACATACATATGACCCTTTCCGGGCTCATGCTGTGGCTGAGATAGCTGTGCGTAGTTCGCTACAAGCCAAAGCCAGCAAACCCTACCATGTCAAGACTGTGAACAGAAATTTGCTATGATGTGGTTATTATCCTACATTAACTATTGAGGGGTACATTGTCTCTGCTGCAAGTGTTCTCTTGTGCTGAGAGTGAACAGAAATCAAGCAAAATCAGCAATGATGTAGCCATGTGTCAAATTCAGAACACTGTTGCCGTTGACTTGTGCCCTGCAGGATTGGCATGTGCTGTATCTCTTTAGCTGTTTTGAAAAACAAGGAGCAACAGTCGGGGAAGGAGTCAGAGTCCTGCGTGAAGGATTGTGCACTTTGGGGTATGTGGCCACGCCGGCGTTTGCTGCAAAAGTCCTTCACACAGTAAAAACTGAAGCTAGATGGGGCTACGGGAACAACGTGGACCATATATACAAGGTGGGCACTTACTGGTGTCTTGCTCCTGCATGCATTGTTATTCCATCATTTGGTTGTGACCGACATTGCAAGCCACCGTCCTTTGCAGGCATCATATTGCAAGTGAACTGTCATACTAGAGCAAATAAACATCCCTGGTGCAGGCATTTTCATGCCTTTATTCTTGTTTAATGTGTGTCAAAACACAATGAGCTCAGATCTGGCCAGCCCATACATTTCAGCTGTGCAGCTTTTGGTATCCAAGTCTGGCTGGTTCCTGTCATCATCGCCCTATAAAAGTTTGCCAGAAAAAAGTGTTTAAACTGCCGCAAGTCACAACAAAGGGCAGTTTCCCCCTGCGGTGTTTAGCAGGGGTTCACACCAGACCCAGAATCCCGGCGTATGGTGGTGAACGCAGTGCACTGGCTGAGCCCTAAGGCCTGCGTGGTATGCTGGTCAATGTCTGTGCCAGCCAGCTCTGCAGGTTTCATTCATTGCTTAGTCAAATCAGATTCTGCTGTTATGTTGGGGAACAGGCAACGACCTCAAACCCAGCAAGCCAGGGTGGCTGGGCTTTCCGGGTGTACATTGGCAGTTCAGACAAACCAACAAATCAGTAACATATACTGCTTTTTGTTCGCAGAATCTGATGACTTCACAGTCCGTCCAAGCATACATATGCAACCCCGAGTTGGCCCATATAAAAAGTGGCATCCCGAGCACAGTGGATTATGACAAGAAACATGAGAATGTCTCAGCAAAGGAGAAGCAGTTCATTGATAGACGACTCGGATAAGGACCACCAGAATGGCTTGGACAGAACCACCAGACGGCTTGCATAAGGATCACTTTCACGGGGCAATCGTGCATCAAATCAAATATAATTCATTGCCATTGGAGCACTGCTCATAGTATGCAGGGCTGGTACGATCTCTTCACCGTACCAGGCAACAATGAAGCAGCAAGCACTGATGGGCAGCTAATTGTCAGGGTTTCTGTGAAGCAAGGTGACGCCAGCACCAACGAGGCCGTTGTAATGCACATGTTGCCATCCATGTTGCCGGCACTGCTTCAGGGCGAATCGTGTCTGTCTGTAGAGCAAGCCTAAGCACATGCCTCTGTTGCTGCTTGTCCTGCTGGGTTACATGGCTAGTAAAGTTCGTTGTCGTCAACGTCACTGGGTCGTGTGGTAGCCATCCTTGCTAGCCCTGCATCACGTTTAGCAGTGCAGTCCAAATTTGAACGAATTGTTGTAATCACGATCTCAGATACAAGCAAGTCCTGCCCGAGTGCGCAGTGTACTGCTGCGCAGTGTATTGTATGCCACATGCCATGTATTGTATGCCGCACAGGCTGTGCTGCAAGTTGAGAATGATCGTGAATGCTATGGGCCCTGTGACGTTTCGTTGGATAGCATCACGATCATCCATGATGATGATGTGTGATCACATGTGTTTCACTTCACTTCAGGTAATCCGTTGGTGCAGTCGATGTTTTCGAAGTGTCAGCGTCAGAGCCTGTCAGAGCTTTATCATGACAGCCCAACCCTTGTTCGGGTGGCGTACCCCATGCATGGCACGACAGCTCTTGTCAGCGCACCTATGCTGCCAGTATAGAAACTGCAAGTTGCATTGGCTCAGTCTCTTTTACATGTGTGTACACGTGCGAGACGGTTTGGGAATGGAAGGGGCAAGACTCCTAGCGCTACAGATACAACTGCATTTGACAGCAGCAGCACATTTTTGAAAATATAAAATGCCGGCGATCCAAGTTCGAAAACCGACTCGCGAGCCGATCGGCCAAACAGAACCGCCAACAACAGGAAGTAAACGCGGCAAACACACAGCTTTCCCAGCACATCGAATAACCGTTGTAGGTAATTGAGTGTACAATTTCGGTCCCTGAGGGACAAGCCCTCTCGCCCCTTCGAAGGCCAAGTATTGGGGGATGTCAGCGGACGGTAGGGAATGTACGTACATTCCTTACACCTTTAATCGCCTCGACACACACAATACCCTCCCTCAACCTACGCAGCGCTTTTTTGAAAGCTCCACGCGGATCTGGAGTTGCATTCATTCATTCAGTAAGTATAACAGAAGTAAAAACTTCATAATACTTTGTGAACATGTAGAACAAGCATGGATCAAAGGCAGAAGTGTCAAGAGCCGGCAACGCAGATAGCTATACGGCGTGCTACCCATCCACAAGCTTCTTCATATTTACAAGAAAGCGCCCAGCAGCAAACTTTGCTGGGCGGCCCCTGTGCGGACTTGACGACCGAGGCCACCATGCGGTGGGCCCACCCGGGTGGCTGCCGGGTCACTCTCCGCCACAACACGGCCACGTTCGCGATAGTACAGGCCATTAATCCGGCACCAAGAGAGGTCAGCTGGTATCACCAGACGTAGGAGTCAACAAACGACTCAGAGGCAAATGACTACCACGGCTAGACATCTGCCGTGCGGTTCCGGAGAACATCCTGGCCCCCGGCAGGCCAACAGTAGTAAAAGCCCTACTGAAGACTCAATGCGTGCCCTAACCGCTGCTTTATAACTATGACAGGAAACGAAGAACAAAGCGGTACACACTGGTAGCTACCATCTATAGAAATCAAGTATTTCCTTGACACCCGACTGGCAGACCAAGAGGCCACTAGCAGCGCAACAACACGCAGAGTTGATGACCAGTGGCTACCGTATGACCCTGATGGCCTCACACATGCTGCGGTCTCGCTGAAGCTTTGACGAGACTGCACAAGAGAAGTTCTCAGAATACTCAAAACTGTGTACTGGCCCCGCAGCTGACCAGTGCTGATCATATGAATCAGCATCTATCATAAGCCCACTGACCATAAAGCGCCTCAGACAACTCAAGTGTGTTACCAACGTGCTCACATTGACCAGCCAGTGAAGGAAAAGAGCACCGTGCAACCCTACCAAAAGCTGCAGGGCTGTTTGGCGACCACAGAAAGGCTGCAGCTTACACACAAGCTACCTGTAACAATCAGAAGCATCTGGAACCCACAAGCGCAGCTACAGGCTAGTCCCACAATGTACAGGCCTGGTGGCAGCTGGGTTATACATTTGCTGGGCTGTGTCTGAGTGCTGTTGTCTGCGGTACTAGAACAGTTGATGGGTCGTATGCATTGAAGCTTGTTTGCTGGACTTCGTGATTGCTTCAAAGACGCCGTGTAACGAAAATGATCATCGCCATCCTCCTGCACATCAACACACATGTAGCCGAAGTCATATCTATCATGAGGAGATGCTGCAATCTTACCAATAGCACCACCTGAGGCCTGCGACTACATTTGCTTTCATAGTTGTCACCGTGCAGCAAGTGAAGGATCACATTGACCGACTGTGACCTGTTTGTTGCCAGCATAGAGCATGTTGACAACTGCTGCCTAAGTTCAAGTTTATGATCCCGTAATCCCAGCAGTCTAAAAAATGCTGGAATTCCAACAGAGGTTAAAATTGCTGTTTGGCACCGGTGGACCTGACCTAGTACGCTGCTGATGCTGCTGCTGCTGCTAAAATTGAGAATGCTGTGCTACAAGATATTGCCTCTAGTTGATGCTGAGGCGGTGTTTACCCACATGCCGCTTTGATGCACACAGCTCAAGTTGGCCTGCGCCATTCATGCAAGTAGGGACCCCTATCGACCTTGAAGGCCGGCCACCACAGATGATACTACTACAGAGTCTCGTCGCGCCGCTGCCCGAGTATGGGATTGATCTGCATGTGTTTATATATAAGCACAGAGTTGCTTTGTATGGGCACAGAAGGCTTGCGAAGCCAGTTGCCAATGACGTATAGCTGGCCAAACGGGTGTATGTGATAGGTTTGTACGGCAGGTGGTTAGACACTGCACAGCAACACACCCACACACACACACTGGTGCATAAGTTTCAACAACTCAGTTCCCACCTGGCTCTTGATGCAGATAAGCAAATAAAATCAAGCAAATGCACGCACACTTCTGCATGACCCATGCACAATGTAGGCCATCAGCGCAGATATTGGTAACTCTCGCCAAACTGCATGGCAACTAATCAGGGCAGAGTTCAAGACTAGACTTTCTCTGTCTCTCACCTGGTCAGACTCCATCAGATCTTGACTTTGCTGGAGTTCAGGCAGCTCGGTTGCGTAACACAGCGCAGCAGCCCGTCGTCCCGCTGCTTGCCTGACATCATGCTATGTAGTACACCAGAGCTGTGACAAACACATCAATCCTCGGTTAAGCCTTTGAAGCAGGGGCCTTGTCAGGCTGACCCAGGGCCCCAATGATGCACCATGCCAGCTTGGTTGCCGGTGTATACTGTGTTGCTAGCTTCATCATATAGCACGCAGGTGACATCTGCACAAAAGGCAAACAACAACCGCGTCTTCTGTGTGAGCAGACATATCATTTGGTCATCACTCCTCATGATGAGCTGACCTCCTGTGACGATTCATGCTAATGAGAAATGTGACGTTATCCCATCATCCCGTTATACCATGATGGCAGATTAGGTTGCGGACCCAAAGCAAAGCGCATATATGACTTGATCAACAGACCACATTTTGTGTGCACAGGGGCTGAAATGCAACTGTTGATGGTTGCATTTGGACTGTGGGGCATCATTGTCACCAATATGCATCTGTTTCTATTGCTAGATAGACACCAGCAGTTCTGATTGGGTTTATACAACATGCACCTTCACATATAGACATCATAGCTGCAGTGATTCATAAGTGAACCCCCCCCCCAGCCCCTCCAGCCACAAAACACATTTCACACTTTACACACCTGTTAATGCTTTGCGGGTGGCCTGTTCAGACGCCAAAACCGCAGCACTGCAGTCAGGGTTTAGCAAGAACTCGCCCATATCAGCAGCTTCTTCTGCTGATTGTTTGGCTTCCAGCTTGGCAATGAGCTTGCCTGTCCAGACATTACTGATGTGAATGGCTCCAACTGCATTGGCCGCCAACAGGGACGTCTGCATGTTCTTCGGCTGCAAACAGGAAACCATAAACCACAGAGGATCAGCACTTCAGCACTAAGTCAGCAAGTAGCTTGCATATTTCAGCAGCTCCATCTGCTGACTATTCAGCTTCTACTATTGCGATGCATCTGGCTGGGCAGACACTTCGTATGTCGTACGCAGATGGCTCCTAACTTGCCCAGGAAAATCCTGCCTGCTTGTCTACAAAAGCAGGCAACTCTTTCTTGGCCAATTCAAGGGCACTCTGCACACAACATGCGTATGCGATCAGCACCGGATATGGAGTTGCCCCTGGTAAAACACAGTTCAAGATATTGGCAGTCCCACCGGCTTACCCTGCAGTATGAGACCACCCAGTCTCCTGTCAGGTACATCAAGGGATCATCAAGGTTACCGGGGTACCACAAACTGTGATCGTCAAAGCTTGCAACAGGCTCAGCCTGCAGGGAGCATTGTTGCAGAAACTTATCAACAGTTTGCTTGTGGAAGGAGACAAAGACAGACAGAGCGAGAGAGACAGGCAATGACAGAGAGGAAGAGAATGAATGAGAGAGAGAGAGCGCAGGGAAGTTACAGTGGATACCTCAGCATCTGGGTTGGTATTCCCCACACCTTGATGGGACACCAGTAAGGTTATGGAGACGATGGTACCAAGCTCAGATGCGTGCGATGAGCGTATAACACTGCAATGAAACCGCAGCTGGCTCAAACCCATACGCGGTAGTACTAGCAACCTATACTCAAGTTACAAGGTGATTGAGCCCGACCAGGCTCAGCTTGCAGGAGAGTCAACATGGTTCCAGGTCATCAGCGTGCGCATGACCATAACCTGCAAGGCATGCTACGTGCCTGAATCATCAGTAGCAGAGATTGACAACCATTGGGCAGCCAGGCCGCTCCACAGCATATCTAGCTTCATTCATCAACCATAGCACAACCAGCAAAACAATATTCAACATTAGTGGACAGTCAAAAGAACAACATTATATATCAGACTAGCTTAGTAACAGCTGTAGTGTAAATTGAGAGCAACAGCACATGCTCTAGCTGTTCTTTGAAGTTGCATGCTGACATTGTGTGTTACCTGATGATCTAATAACAAGATGTGCGCGTGTCAGAGCAACTGCGCAGCTTAGGGATTGGTACATTGAGACGCTCTGTGGCAGGTCTTGCAGGCAGAAGCACTCACACTGTGACACTAACCACCTATTGATTTGCCCACCAAAGCACAGCAAGGCAGCATTGCGAGTCAATGAGACAAAGAGAGCTCTTGCTTGAGGACCAGCCGGCACCTACCCTAAAATTCCATGTTGTCAGTGTGTGATAGCTGATAGTCAGAAATAAGTTGTGCTGCTGCAGAAACACGAAGGAGGACACTTGGCTTAGGGACTCGTGGCTGCTGCTGCCTGTTACTGCAAATGTCAGTGCCTGCATAACACGACAGAGGGGCGGCAGGGTGTTATAAAGATGTGTTTAAGCTACCACCCAGCCATGTGCATGCACGATGCACCTGCCTGCATACAGAATGCAACCGTTCAGTCCACCATCATGCAGCGGTAGGGAATGTGAAATCGCCCCGACACACACATTACCCTCCCTTAACTTACGCTAGTGCTCTCTTGAAAGCGCTATGCGGAGCCCATTCATTCATTCATTTATTCACCATCATGCAGAGGTGTCTTTTGATGCATTGACACAATCTACACATGCAGGCGCACAGCCAACGCTGATCGCCCCGGGTACCTCACCATCCCGCTGGATACTTCACCATCACCCGGACAAAACTCCGGGTCCATCATATCCAATACTATAAAACCATGAATGAGCTCCGCGTAGAGATTTCAACAGAGCGCTAGTGTACGTTGAGGGAGGGTAACGTGTGTGTCAAGGCGACTCCACATTCCCTACCGTCCTGATCTTGGCAATGTTTGGACCAAAGGATACAGCAGATCAAAACCAAGTCAGGCACTTGATCACAAATCTTAAACGTGTAAGATCAAAAAGCAGAAGCAGTTGTTGAGATACCTACATCAATGATTCTGAAGGGCTGCATTGGTTGCTTCAGCAGCAGGTGGTGATCAAACAGCTCAAGCACTTCAAAGTATGCCTGACTGCATTGTACAGGAAGCTCATGCCTGGCCAGAATCTGCAGAGAAGGTTCAACAACATAGCCCATAAGCAAAATGGAACAGCAGAGAACAGCAGCTAGCTCAATTCACATGGTTAAGCACAGAGAAAAGTCATGAACTATAAGCTCTCTCTTTTGGCCTCTACGAGGACAAGGGGCCTCTGCTTTACTCTGCCAGACAACACTCAAATCAAATAAGTCCTACCGCAAGGCTTCTAGCGTCCTATCAAGGCCGATGCATACGACGCCAGGGTACTGCAAGTTGACCGCTGCCACAACTGGCAGGCCTGGGCTGCCATGGCAGTACAACCAGAGGAGGCCCAGTTGAACGCTCTGCCGCTCACCTGCCCGTTCACTGCGCTCATGACCTCGATAGGTACCACCTGCTGCCCCATACCCCCTCCACTGTCATGAGGGTTCGTATCCAGCACAGTGACTTGAGTTGGTGTAACAGCTTGTCGCTTGTAACAGCTTGTGGTCTGTTTTGCTGATGTGGAGTGGTGTGTCTGCTGTTGGTTGCTGCTGCATGGCTGTCGCACGAGCAGCAAGTGTGTTGCGCTGAGTTTGACTTCTGTTATGCTGGACGCTGGTATGGTATATAGCAGGGTGTAGTTGGGGTGTGACAGGTCATAGATTTTGTACTGCCTGCAGTCCAAAGACAACAGTCCAGACATAGCATCACAAAGCAGTAGCAACAGTCATGCATTATACACTGACTGCAGTCAAAACACATGAAGTGCATTGTGCAATGTGCTGACAGCCTGCACACAATGCAGCAGCTTTCATGGACAGACGGGCTGAGCCACAAACCCGTTTGTTGTAAAATAGTCCTCTCTCTTTTGTCGCGTTACCTCTCCCCGGCCTCTTTACAGAAGCCTATTGAGACTCTCTGATGATTGTGTGCATATGGAGCAGTGCAGATTGGCATGATTGTTCAGCAAGTGTGAAGGTTTGTGTCAGCACTGATGATCCCAAGTGTCCTCCTTTGTTCACATTATCTGGCACTCAATGTCATGCTGCACCAGTTTCAAAGATCATTACAGTGCCTTTTCTTTGTATTTGTTTCATTATCTATGCTTGGTGAATCTCAACAGTGGAAAGCACAAGTAGCGGTCGTTTAGTAACACCAAAAACGTGCAATGCTCTTCCTTGTGCTAGTGAGATATTCTAAACAGTGCATGGAGGGTGCCTGGCAAACTTACATGGTTATTGAGTTGAACACCAGTGCCCTACTGGCAGAGTCATCAAACTCCACAAAGCCAGGATGTGCTACTGTGTCACAGATGGGCTTGCCGGCATTGCAGTACAATGCACCCAATCTGAAGCTCCTGCATACACACACAGCCCAGGGAGTGCAGTGACTTCAGGTGCTATGGCATCTCGATCACAGCCAAGTACATCAGCAAGCTGCGGACTTCTATGTGTTCAACCAGGCTGTGTCAGTTGCCAAAGCAAAAAAGTCTCCACATTCTGTGCACCATATCAAGACATGATGGTTGTCGTTTTGTTTGCTGGGGCAGATCCGCATGAGTTGACTTGAGAGAGTTTGTCTATTGATCTGTCCTAGCTACGTCCATGTTTGGTTGTTGCATTGGAAGCAAGGTATTCAGATCAATCAGTAAGCAGTGCCAGGTACAGCAAATGCAGATTGACCCTTTGTTTGCTGGTACAGATCTGCAGTGCCGTTGGCTGGAAAGGGTGTGCTTATATTTTCTTTGGACCTACGTCCTTGCCAGGTGTTGCAGTTCAAGCAAGGTAATCATGCAGATCTGGAAACAGTGTGAGGTGCACCAGAATCAGACTCACCCTTTGTTTGCTGGAACAGATTTGCAGTGCAGTTGACTTGGGAAGGTTTCATCCGTTGAGTGGCACGAGACAGCCAGTATGCTTGCATCATGGGGGTTGAACAGTATGGAGCGGATGATGTCGTGTTCGCCAGCATTCAAGTATGACAGGCGGCGCTCAGGTGTGACTGCAGTTACACAAAAGTGTGCACGCTTGAAACGCGAACCATGGTCCTTTGAAGAGACAACCTGTTACTGCTATCTTAGCAGAACAGGGTGGTGGAGCAAGAAAGCACTTGCCATGGCATCTGGATGTTTGCACTGGCTGTGATGCTACAAATTACGCAACCAATCAGCGCAGGCAGTGTACTGCATCTAGCAGACAGCAAACTTCCATCAACGGCAATTCAAGAGAATGGAGCGTATATGGTTGTGTTGGGCAGCAAAGATGATGAGAAATACTTATAGAGTTGACTGCAGGAACACAACTGCTCAACTGCTTCAAGCAGCAGACCATGCTGGGGCCGTAGAGAGCTTCAGCGCCCTAATGAGGAACGGAAAGTGTGTCCTGCAGGTACTACTGGTCACAGTTTTGGGAGTGCACACGCCTGTGAGTGTGCAGGCTGACCTGCCTGGTGCAGGGCAGTCACCTGCCTGATGAAACTGGTCAGATGACTGCCCCAATGACAGAATACTGGCAATATGCCTACCTCCAATGTCGAACACAGAACAGAGGCCAGAGTTGACCAGCACAAACAGCAGCTGATCGTGCACCAGGACCTCGAGCACTGGAGACCGCCGCTGCATGTACGGCAGTGCCATGCCAGCAGTGGACAGTGTGTCATGGACGTCAAAGGATCTCTGCAGGGCACCACAACCTTGTGAGAACGGGTTCGACACGCGGTGTGAGTAGATCTGAGCCGATTGGCCCCTCAAAGGACTACTGAGTGGACAAAGAGAAAGCAATAGCAAACTCTTGCTGTTGTACTGCAACTGATCATCTGATGTTCTACTAGCAACGTAGGCGCACCTGGAGTCGTACATGCTGCAAAGCAGCTTCAGTCATGCCCCGATTGGTGTATGCGTTGCTGCGTATTCCTGCTTCGCGGTCCAGCAGCAGTTTGGCCATTGCAGATTGCCCGTTGAACTGCGACGCAAGCGGCTCTGGAGCCTGTATACGGCGCTTCTTCGACATAATACACACGTGCTGTAAACTTTCAGCAAAGTCAAGGTGGCCTATGTTGCCTCAGGCCAGTCTATGCGTTTGACTCGCGATGGATGCAGAGGTCGATCAAACCAGCAGCAACATGCAGGCTTCGTTGCGCAAACGAGGACAGAGGTAAGCAACCTAGTGACTGTGATGCCCCTTGACAACAATCAAGCCACCAATGGTGCAGTAGACACGCAAATGCATGGACTCATTAATAACAGTACTGCCATTGTCATTGTCTAACAACCCAGAATCCGGTGTCACCTCAGAGGGGACACGTGATGCTGCCGTGGGTCACAGCCAAAATCATAGTTCAGAACTGTTAGGCTGACATACAGTAGCGCTGCTGCGCCGCCTAGCCGGTATGCAGATGCATCCGTGGCCATCCCTTGCCTTTTATTTGAATTTTGCAAAATCCAGCTCACACAACATGGATTGTCGAGCAAACAGCTGCTTGCGGTTTATGTAACACTGGAAGCAATGCAGACCCAGCGACTACAAAAAAGCCATGTCCTGCCCGCTACGTCTCAAAAGCTGCCCGCAATGCTCACATAAGTTGTAGCACTGTTGTTAATGATTGGCCAACAGTAGTATGTGACCGCAAACGAACAGCTGCTTCATACAGCTCACAGGCTATCAGAATTAGCCACTGCTGCATCTGCATGAGCTCTGCCAAGGTCGTCGCTAGTTGTAGGGTTCAATCAGTGACATGTGCCCCTCATTTGCAATCTCCTGCAGATTGAGTTCCTCCACCTCTCCAGTCCTGCAAACAAAGAGATCACAAAGAGCATTGCAGGTTTGTTATTCCAACACCAACTGTCAATTTCAGATCATGACATAGATCGTGACATATATGAAGGACACATTGTAAAACCCAGGACAGCATTATGCCCTGGTATCAGCGAATATCCTGCTGCTGGGGATGCTGCATTGGCTGCTTGTAAGTTTCATCTGGTGTTCTGGCTTACTGCTGTTGTGCATACAAAGCAGGGAAATAGCTGCCAAAGGATCAGCAGGACCGCGAAGCCCCTAAAACAAACAGCGCCATTCCAGCTGACATGCGGCTACCATAGATGCGGCACAAACACACAAGCAAGATCTCAATGCATTGTTACGAACGCACAGCCAGCCACCCATAACACCACGTCTTCTCATTAGGGCCGCTCAGCACACTTTCAAGCAAGCAAATGCCATGGCATGCCTTGTTCGGCTCACTTCATTCACTCATTTCCTCACCTGTACACAATGGTTGCCGACTTGTCAATCACATTGACCCTGTGTATCTCAATCAAGTACCACATGTTGTCATCAGGCCAATACATCTCCGCCTGCCGCCCCTGCAAGTCCGGCTTGATGTCATTCACCTGTAGCAACCGCCCAGGCAGCTGCGGCTGCGTCGCCGAGTCCAGCAACCCCGCCGTCCGCTCATGACTGAACGTCAGCGGCGGATAGATGTCCGTCCCCGCCTGTATACTGCTTGGATTGCTGCTGGCGCCGCCTCCAAACCCCCCTATCCCCCCAAAATCGTCCCCTTGAGACAGTACGTTAGCTGTTGTCATGGTCCGAGGGTCGTCCCGGATGCGTTTCTTATGGCCCAGGGTCCCCGGGTGGCCTGGTGTGCGTTTCATGGGGGCTGCAAGGGGCTCCAGGCTGTCCCACTGGTCAAACCCCTTCCCCTTTCCACGGCCCCCTGCTGCTGCGAATGGCTGCTCAAAAGGGTTGAATGCTTCCGGGGCTGCCATGGGGGCTGCTGCCACCTCTTCTTCAAAGTGCTGCATGGCCTGTAAGGGGCGACAGCAAGCAAACCATACAAATGGAGATGGGAGAGCTATGGATGGTGGGCACCTTGTATACATGAAAGGAGATGGGAACTGCCTATCGCCACTGCTAGCCGCTGTTCACAGCTTCTCCTATACCTGCTAGGAGTTCCCAGGCAGCATATGCTAGCACCTCCTGACCAAACTGTGGACCCCAAGCCAACTGGTACTACAGCGACTGCTGCAGCTGCTCGCTGTTCTCACACATGTCACAGATCTTGCACCGCTCTGTAGCTGGCCTGATCCACGACCCTTGTGTTTCATCACCTCGGCGCTTGTTTTTGAGGTGCGCAGCCCAATTGCGTTGCTGTATATGTTGTGTTTTGCTGACCTGTTCCATGCCTCTTTACTGTTGCGTGATGAGCACCAGTGCAAGTTGTTTTAGTTGCTACCAGTGACATCTCATAGACTGAGCGAACTGATACAACAGAGACTGCTGCAGCTGCTCGCTGTTTTCACACATTTGCCCAAGCTGCATATGGCTCTGCTGCTGGTGGGTGTTACAGCTGTTGGTGTGCCTCTGTCACAGCCAGAACATGCAATGTTGAATACATAGCAAGATCAAGACGTTAACAAGCTGACTGTGTGTAACATGTTTCTCATTGTTACCTGCTCCATGTCTTTCTGATGGTTGGTGATGAGCTCCAGTGCGTGCTGGGCCAGTTGCACTTTCTCTTCACTGAACTGGTACAGCAGCTTCTCCTGCCGCTCAAACTGCTTGACTAGCCGAAGATACTCCTGCACAGCAGATGGCAGTTTGCGCCTTGTGACTGCCTGGTCGGCCAAGCAGGTTTACGCGCCGCGGCATGCATGCTGTTGGTGAGGTTAGTGCAGGAACAGGCACAGACTGCAGACAAGGTCTGCACGTGAGAGCTGCCTCAGCAACTGTTGTGTCAGCGGTTGCTTTGGGAATGTGTGCTGGCTCAGCTTTCTGCCTGTGGCGAGCTGTGATGCTGGATGTGGTCAGCCTTACGTATGCTGCTGAACATGTGCAGTTCTGTCAAGTTTTGTAGGCTTCACAGTGCCACAGCAGTTGCCTATTCAACACCGCCACTAAGCTCTGCTGCTTGGTTCAACACCTAGCAGTGATGGCGCTATGCCGTATAGTGCTGCCTACAAGCAATGCCGCAGCGGATTTAGGCTGCGGACTTTAACTGTAGCATGGCTTGCTCTGGCTGTACGTGTGATGCCACCTGCGACTGCAATGTTGGAGCAGTAACGAACCACACACGCACATACACACACACACCTGTTCTTCTGCCGAGCCCTTTCGGGTTGCAACCGACTGCATGCTGCACAGCGTCTCTGTTGTGTGCTTGATAGCCTCCATCAGTTCTACTGTTCGCTCATCAAGGACCTTGATGAGATTGAGGAACCTCGACAGGTCCGACGGCAAACCTACTGTATTCTCTATAAAGTTCTCTAGGTACGCTACGATGCTCGCCATCTTGAGGGCAGCAGGCCCAAGCCAGATAGCTGCAGACTGCTGTTTGAACTGCTACTGCTCCATCAGCCGTTGCTGTGCATGGCTGCTGAGCCGGTGAGAAGCCGTTGGCGATGTTGATTCGTGTGTGCCAGAATTGGAGCGATAGAAGTGGACTGTTGCAGCACCTGGGGAACTAGTGCGCTTTCGACTATTGCTGTCTCAGACACTGCTGGTTGAGGAACACTCAAGTGTACACGGCTCGGTAACACACATCTCTGACCTGCAAACGTACCGCCAGCATTACTAACAGCAAACATTTCGGCTCAGCCGGGCTGGGTGTAAATGAACTTCGCGCTTTGAGCGCCTGTCAGTAACAACATTCGGATTCGACAGTGCCGCTGCAGCCCTGCCAGGGCTGCATAGCTTGCATCCAGCCACCTCGTGTTTGCAGACAAGCTGCTGCCGCGCATCAAGCTGTGCAGAATCCCGTTTGCTGCATCAGCCCAGTCAGCGGCACAGATGCCTACAGCAGCAAGCATGCAGCAACGGGGCTCATTGGCCCAAAGTCGGTCATGCAATCCAAAAACCACATGCAAAATTCCGTCACCAGCCTCCGCGCGTACAATACGTGCTGCAGTTCAAGACAGGCAGCAATTGGCCACACTGCTGTTCAGGCCATGCGAAGTAGCAAACTCATGGCTGCAGCAACGCCCGTGCTCGCGGTTACATTGCGTAGGTGAGCTCCCCAACTGCACAACTTATTGTCTGTACGATCTCTCTTACTGTTCTACAAGCACGTTCAAAGTGGCTATGTCCCAGTCGTGGTGTTCATGACCTGCAGCTGCTGCAGCTGCAATGAGCACAGTGTGCAGGACGTATAGCTTTCGAGTGTACACCTTCGATAAACTCAACAAAAGCTGTCGTTGAGATTGTCCCGCTTATGCTGCCACAAACAGTTTGATCGTATATGTAACCTGCTTACCTGCCGCAGGTGCAGCTGCAGATGCAGCAACAGCATCAAGCAGCTTGCCAGGTCAGCAACAGCAGCAGCTGCAACTCCCTTCCTGTAACCCTCATGACATCATCAAAGCAGTAACAGCAGACGGCGCCGAACTATTCCTGGAGGTGGTACCAGTGTCAACTGATCTGCAAGCAGCAGATACTGCAGGAACCGGCAGTACTGCTGCATCTGAACAGGCACGGCAGTTGCAGGAACACGAATCAGTGCAGCTTGTTCACCAGGGAGTCATTTATACAGTAGATGAATCAGCAGACAGCGACGGCCTACAGCTGAGGCCTCTAGGATGGCAGTTATATCCTGAACACCCCCTGGTCAAAGCTCTACCTGGCTGGTCAAAGGCTCTGGACGTCCAGCAGTCAAAGCAGAAGCTGCCACAGCAGCCGCTGCAGTTGCAGTCTGCGGCAGTGGTGTACTCAGCAGCGCATTTGCAAGCGGCGGTACAGCAGAACCCTGCTCTTTGGAGGGATGGCACAGGTGTGTTTCCTGCAGCAGCTTCTACCATTGCAGTGCCACACCAGCGGTTGTTACTGACAAAGGAGATGTCAGGACTTGCTGTTGACACCGACTTTTAACCTACTGAGCCCAGCAGTTACGTCCTTGTCCGTTCTCTTAAGCGCTGGTAAAGCTACACCACAACAGCAACAACAGCAGCGCTGCACATGCACCAGCAAGATCAACCAGTTTCGGCTACAGTCAGCGTGTTGTCGAACCGTGCTGTCCGCTTAGAGCCCACCAGCAGTTCTGCAGCCTAGGGCTGCCCATGATTGTCCATGCCCATGTTGGTCAACAGTACCTTCTCCACGAGCGATTCGTCACACTGGACAGTTTCAAAAGGGTTCACCTTTACAGGTTGCTGAGTGTTCTGCCCCTGTGCATGTTGCTAACGGTAGGGAATGTGGAGTAGCCTTGACACACACATTACCCTCCCTCAACTCACGCTAGCGGTTTATTGACAGCGCTACGCAAAGCTCATTCGTTCATTCATATTGCTGACTCACAGGCCCCAATGATCCACCCCTCAAGGGTCTACAGTACCAAACCCTGTGTGCAGGAGAGATACAGTGCTTGCTGAACCGCAGCAGAGGCGTCGTGATGGTGCAGCTGTCAGTTGGCTGGGATGTGTCGGCACCACAGCCGGTCAACAACTTGTTAGTGCTGCATGCTTTGGAGCGTGCGTTGGCGAACAAACACGTCAGCATTTTTATGAGCAAAGCACCAGGTGGGGTATGTTTGTCTGTTGTGAAAAGCCGAACAGTTTCTTGGCAGGTTGTGAGAGGCATCAACAAGCGCATGTGATGTGGTAGCGGGAGGCATGTAGATGTGAAGTGCCACATGGTTGGGATGTGTCGGCACCACAGACAGTCAACGTGTTGGTGCTACATGTTCTGAAGCATGCGTTGGCAAACAAGCACATCAGCATCCTTGTGGGCAAAGCACCAGGTGGGAAATATTCTGTTATGAAAGGCGAACACATTCTTGGGAACTTGTGAAGCGTGCAAATAACAAATATCTGAACAACACTCAACACACTAAATCCGCTGCGGGTTCTTTGTGCCTGACTGCCATCGTCAATGCCAAGGCACAGCTTTTAGAAGTTCGGCAGCTCATCTTGCCATATTTGGGGCACAAAGCTGCACAGGTAGCTGACCCCCCGTATCACACTGTATGAGCTGCAAGCCATAGTCTGAATATAGCGTTACGCATCCCGCAGGTACCGCACTGACGCCGCACACGCCAGCCTGCCATGCCAGTGATGATGATTACGTAAGGATCATGTATGTCTGCTGCCGGTTGTGTGTGCAGAGGGCTTGGGTCTGACAGCCATCCTCAGCGCCAAGGCAGAACCCTTCAGAAGCTGGGCAGCACACCTTGCTAGTTTTGGGGCGCAAGCTGCACTGGTTGCTGACTCCCCTTATTACAAGTTGCTTGTTGGGAGAATACTGGGCTACAAGGAGGAAAACATCCGATATCACATACAGGTATGCTTGCACCATGTGTGCCACATAGAGCGGCTGCTAGAACTTGCATGGACAGCTGCCTGAAAATTTGATGTAATTCCAGCTGTGGTTTTGGTTGACAGGAAGGAAGACAATGTTTTGGGCGGTATCTTCGTTGTCGTACATGCATTTGATCTGATGGGTGCTGAGATGGCAGTACAGTGCAGAGTAAGTGACAGCTGTGAAGGTAACGAACATGATGGTGGTTCTGCGGCAGACCGTCTCCAGGTGTTTTTGATTGTAGATGCCAACCGCATGTGGAGGCTTCAGTGCTGTCTGGAGAGACCTTTGATATTCAAGCACCATGCCATCATGCTTGCGGTGTGCGCTAGCAGGAAGCTGCAGTGTTGTGCATAAGAGTCGCCACCCAAAGAGGCCTTTGTGCTGTCTATAATGGTGTGCTGTTGTAGTGTGCTGATTCTGCTTAGTGTTTTGGCTTCTGCTTGGCCTTCTGATGATTAGGCAGCAACACCCGCCCAAGGGGTTACTAGCGGTCATGTCCCAGACATATCTCATCGCGATCTGTATGTGCCTGGTTGATGCATATATTGCAGAGCACATCCGGACGGCAACACCCATCCGCAGAAGTCATTGCAGCAGTAGAAAAAGACATGGCAAAGCTCAGCAAGAAGAGGCCAGAGCTGCCGTGGAGGCCTGATGCAGCAGTAGGTGGTGCCAGAGGGCGTAAGCAGCAGCAACAGCAGAGGTCGGCAAAGTCTCGGCGGTAACCAGTGTTATTGATACTCAGGCTGATATATATAAGCTACCCGCCAGCCATAGCTCTATGGCCATCGGCTCTGGCCCCCATCCCAGGCTGATGACGAAGAACAGGCATGCAGTTGGCGCTGCAACTGTGCCTTCTTGCAGTCAGTCCTGTTTGCTGGACACTTGGTATTGCAATTGACAGGAGGCCTGGTGTGTGGGACAAATGCGACCGCATTACGGTATTGTGACGGCTTACCCCAATTCAGTGCAGTGGTTGCCTCAGCTCAATTCTAGCTCAGTTCTGTACAAAACATAGATCTAGAATGAAACTCAAAACCATTCTCTGGCCACTGCAGCCCGCTAGTGCGCAGCTGGCCCACATTCGACTATCCATGCAGAATGCCATCACTTGACCTCTAGGGTGACTTATTGTGACAACAAGATGGGTATTACTGCAAAATGTTGTACAGCCCTGGAGCAATGCCATTGGCACAGCTGATCATTCAATGTGGAGGCATCATTACCAAAACGTTCATTCCTCAGCTATGGCATCATTGTCCTGAACAACCAACACTGCCTGTTGCAAAACTATATAGGCAGTAGTGCCAATCACCACGCATAAAATACAGCATATATATAATCAATTGCCGTGATTGCTGAGCACACTGTATACGGCGTATGGTGGAATTGTGCTCGCACGAGCATATAGTAAGTGCCACAGTGTTGTTATGCTCACACAAGTATACAGTAAGGAATATCCCCACTCGCACAACCCCCACTTGAGTCAGCAGCCCATATGTCAAAATCCCCTTGCCTGACAACCATCAATCCGCAGAAGTAGAGTGAGCAGACTTTTTGCGGTGAAGATCCTTCCCACCGACAGGCCACTAACACCCTTCTCAACATTCAAATCAACTTCAATGTCTTAGCTTTCAAGAGGAAAAACAATACAAACATACTCAAAGGCGACTGTCGACCAACTCAAGACCAACTCAAGACCAACTCAAAACAACTTCAGAGTCTCAACTATAGAAAGAACCGGATAAAACCATGTTCAAAAGCAACTGTCAACCAGCTACACTGCATGGTGCTGAGCTACTCACACTGAAACAAGTCATGGAACCTGTGACCTCTGCACTACTTCAACAGCGCCGTCCGGTGCGATCCGACATGCAGATACTACCATTCACAAGCACTACCCCTGCCACTGGGGAAGCGAAGTCCTTAAACATAGACACATATGGCCGTATGGCTATGGCTGCCAGTGACTGGTAGTAGTAATCATAGACATCATGTGTACTGAATCCACCGAGCAATTTAAAGCCTGCATGGACAACCCACCCATTCACCACAAACAATGCAGTCCAGCGGCAGCGGTGAACTGCAACAGTACCGCATGCATCGATGGCCTCCAACACTTCAAATTGGAACAAACACAACTTGAGTGGGTTGTCCGCTCAACCAGCAGTGCGGAACTGGCTGGTATCAGTGTTATTAGTGGCCGTATCAGCAGCACTGGCACCACCTGTCCGTCCAGCGGCACCCCCTGCGGCATCACTCTGATCAGCAAGTGGCCCGCTGGCCCCATCAGCTGCAGCAGGAGCTTGTGCAGCCGCTGCTGCTACTTCCTCTGGGGCAGATGCATAACCAGCATATGTACCGTTGAATGGTACATTCGCCCAGTTCGGCAAGCATTGCTTCCCGTACGGCAGGCCCACGAACGGCTGATAGCCGCGCCTGAGGATTTCAAGCGCTAGGGGATTGCCTACGCCAATCACGACTGGGGTATCGTTGAATAGGCCGATTTGTGGTAGGCCGTTCTGGCCGTTTGCTCCTCCGCCGACACCTCCACGGCCACCAGTACCTGCGGTGCTGTTTACGCCGGCTGTCAAGTTCGCTTCTGCTGCCAAATCTCCATTGACCATAGCAATGGCTGCATCAGCTTGCACCTCCGTCATCGCTGGAATGTACACCATACCCGGCTGCGATGCCGCTGCTGATTCATCGAAGTAGTTGAACGGACGCAGCCAGAATCCAATCGCGGGACCTGATGTGGGCGTCACTGGGGCATCTTCGGACCCGGGAAGGTGCTGCAAACCGCTGGTGACCCACAAAACCAAATCCTCGTTGCGGATGTTGTCTCCTGGGTCGGTCCCGCTGTCGTGCTGATCCCAGGTGACGTTGTTTGTAGTGTCGGAGGTTGATAGGAGCTGGCCGAAAGATACTACCGGGGCGAAGGGCAAGGCTTGGTTGTGCGGAGATGCGCTGGACTGTTCCCACTCACGTCTAGCTGTAGCAGCAACCTGCAAACAGTTATGCATAACAGTGCCTGATTTTTGCGGCCGCACCGGTGCAGCATGATACGGTGGCCGGGCCCGCTGTACACGCCTTCCAGGGACAACCCGAATACGAGCTTCGAACTCAAGTTGAAAAGAGCAGTGCTCAGCTTCTCTTCAACACATCAGCAAAGCAGTGCTGCTTCTGTTGCCCAAGATGCCTGAAAGCAAGATAATGGGCAATACAGCTGTCACATGTTGATGCTTTGACAGGCATGTTATACAAAGGTGGCAGACCAAATACATCAATCTGATTACCTTGTAGTACGTCCATTCAATGCCTTTACTGTTGCCAAACTTATCAGGTGTGGGTACAACCTGATCAGCTCTCAGTGTGTGCTGCAGACGGTAGCCACGAGCACTGCCCCACCTGCAGAGCAAACAGAAGCAAGCCATGCTTCAATCATTGCTGGACACAGTAGCCCTACGGCCATCAGCCCCGTGCCTTGTCTACCCAGCGACCTGAAGTCACGTTTAAACCAGGTGGGAGATACATTGTTTACTCTTAGTACTGTTAGAGGGGAATAACCACCCAGATCCAGGCTTTAGTCCGATGGCACCCAGCCAATGGGCTACTGCTTGCACAGCGGCACATAACCTGTTTCTTAGGTGGGGTAAGCAGCATCACACATTTTAGGAGTGCTGCTTCAAACAGCTTGTGTTTAGAGTCGCTAGATGTTGCTGAACACAACCTGAGCCATATGTTGGGACACTTGAAGAATGTTGACAGATTCCAACACCAGCACCAGCACCAGCTGGACCAGCAGCAGCAACACCAGCAGCGACGGCAGTAGCTCTCACCTATTTTTCTTGTTCTCATTGATGATGTAGAACAGCTGCTGTGGTTGTCCCTGTGTGGGTACTGCTTTGCTGCTGCCATTGGCGAACAGTGCTGCTTCTGCTTCTGTAGCGGGGAACTTCTGCACCAGGTGCTTGGTATACCATGAGTAGGGGCTGGAGAACCTGCCCGATATGCACAGCAGCAGCGGGATAAGTTCCAAGTATAGTGGTCTAGCTGTTGCTTGTGGCCTAATGCTGAGCAAATATTGAGCTCAGAACTTGTGCACTAGGTTAGTGCTTCGTAAACCAGCCAGAAGGACTAGAGAACTGTTGCAAATGGGAACAACAGTAGCCATCGAGTACACTGCAAATCACCTTGCTCGACACCAGAACGCATGGCAAAGCAGCCAAATATCCCTAACAGTTGATCATCACGTGACATAGATATGTCACGTGACAAGCCGTCACTCGTGTATTGGAAGTAAGCATATCTGACTCATGCTTCTTGCTTGTCTCTCTTGCAGCACGACCTGATCCAGCCCAATGCAGCAACGCCCATATACAAAAAATCATATGTCATTTTGAAAGCCGTGACTCACGATTCTTGTTTGTCCCGCTCTTGCAGCACCACCTGGTCCAGCCTGATGCTGTTATTCAGTCCAGCAACATCCATATCAACTTTCCAGTTCAACAGGTGGTCGTGGATGGTCCCGCTGTTGTCATGCCAGAATGGGTACGCGTACTGATTGCCATCTTTGCGGGCATTGTAACGTGAGGATTGAACGTAGCCGGTGGTGTGGACGGCCACCTCGATTGAACCATCCAAGTGCAGCTTCAAGTCCTGTAGGAGCATTGCAAAAGCCGAGTTGAATACGCAGGGTACATACAGGCCAAAACCACTCACCGTACAAATGAAGCGTGCATTAGAGTGTGATGATTGGGTCCAGCCGCTGGTGCCACCAGGCTGCAGGTGTCACGTGCAACACACCATGTGTATATGATTCACTTCCGGGTTGGGGGGTTTTGTCACTCAGTGCATTACCCAAGATCAAAAGCAGCAGCGGCAGGTGCTCACCTGCACGTAGTCATAGTTGTAGACAGCGCTGATAGCCCTGACCACCAGAACAGTAGCCGGCAGTGACCCATAGTACACGGGGCCTCCTCCAGCATCAGCCCAGTGACGCAGCAGCGGCATACCCAGTGACAGCTCAAACACACAGACAGCATTCCTGCAGACACAAACAAAGCATGAGCTGATGCTGAGGGCTCATCGTCATAACCTTAGCACGCTTCCCAGTAAAATGCACACCCAAGAAGAGGCACAATATCCTGCAATAGCTGCACAATGCTATGTTACAGCTTTTGCAGTGGTGCGTGGGACTGTCGGCAACATATTGGAACGTCAGTTGCTGACACGCCGCCACCAAAAAGCCATAATTGCAGGCCTGAAACCACATACCACCATCTCTGTACAGAGATGGTGGTATGTGCACCACACGCTCAACACACAATCCTGTCAATTGTGTACACAAACGCACACATGCCAATAGCACAGCACCTACTCATGTATCACTCATCTCTCATGTATCAGCTGACAGAGCGAGTGGCCCCTGGCTTTTTCTGTAACCAGTAAATACTGCAGATTGGCACATGGGAGTGCACTTCCGCAGCTGCGCTTTGTGGCCCTACTTACTGTGCTCGCATAGGTCCCCCGTTGAATGCAAATGTTATGTCCATGTAGACAGCATTCAGAGGGCAATCCTGGCCCGCTACCAGCTCCTTGTAAGCAGAACCCAGGCCCCAGTGGCTGTCTAGGTACTGCACATGCGACTGCATGGGGGTGGGACCACCATAAGCAGCATAAGCTTCCTGCATGGTCCAAAATCAGGGACAGAAGTAGCAAGGGGTGGGTTAGCAACTGGATAGCGATCAACTTGCTGATTTGTTTTGCCCCTGCCAGAGTCTGGAGGTGCATACCAAGGACATGAAGTCAGCATTTCGAGGTCAGTCCTCAGCCTCCAAACCCCAGGAAGGGACAGTCCAGTGACTGTCTAGAACTCCACGTGCGACTGCATGGGGGTGGGCCCATCATTTGCAGCATACGCTTCCTGCATGCCATGACAACCAGAGATGGAAGCCTGTGCGGCACGCATTGACTGCAGCAGGGGCTCACTAATGCTCCGACATCAGCAGAACCTTTGCAACTGTTGTTTGCAACTCCCTGACACCACATCTGTTCAGCAGCTGCTTTAAGTGTAGCTTACACCACTGTTGTCTGCAGTCTTGGGTGCCCCAAGACTGCAAACGACAGTTGTGTGGCTACTTGATACCACGAACGACACAACGTGCATCTTCAATTCCAGAATGCAGGGATATCTGTACTATCGATTTTGAGAATGCAATATGCTGAAAGCATACTGCATTATCTCAATCTTAAAATTTGTGACAGTTACACAACTGACAACACTTCAACACCTTACACACTTACAACCCACTACAGCATCTTCCTCCCTCACACCCACCAGTGTAGTGGGTGTAAGGGATGCAGGTGGTGTAAGGGGTGTAACAGATGAAGGTGGTTTAGTAAATGTAACAGATGAAGGTGGTGTAGTGGATGTAAGGAGTGAAGCTGGTGTAGTGTGTGTAAGGGATGAAGGTGGTGTAGTGTGTGCGGGGTGTAGAATGTGTATCACTTGTAAAATTCCGTAGTACAGATGCCTTGTAATGTGGAAACTATGTTGCATTACCACCTAGGATATGTACTATGTAAATACAGGTATTGTAGTGTACACACAGTTGGGAGTGGTATAAGCGGGCACCACTAATCCAGCAACACTCAGCACTAACACAGTGAGCAGGTCACTAATCTTTTGCATCCAGGAATGAGAGCCTGCACATTAACATCAGTAGTGCTGATGATAACGGTAGGGAATGTGAAGTCGCCCGACACACACATTACCCTCCCTTAACTCACGCTAGCGCTCTCTTGAAAGTGCTATGCGGAGCTCATTCATTCATTCGTTCAGTACTGCTGCTGTGGTTGGTAGGGTGCGTGGAGGCGTACACGACATCACGCACATTATCCCTCCCTCAACATACACAGGTGTCGGTTGTAACACACTATGCGTAGATCATCCATTCAATCATGTATTCATGCTGCATGATGTAGATACCTGTAGTGACAGCTCGTATGCGATCCTCTCTCCCTTGAATCTGATGTCCCAGAAGCTGATGCCAGTGGTGGGCTTGTGACCCAGAGCAAAGCTCCAGCCCATCCAATCAGCAAGGCCTTGGTTGCCTGAGAGTAGGTAAACAGCAGCAAGCGGTGACAGGGTAGTAAGAGACATACCAAATAGCAAGTCCTGAAGCCTCTTAAATTTCCCTTTTCTGTCTTGTTTCTTTTGTAGATTCTACTTACAGACATGCACACAAAGTATCGTGCATAAACAACTAGCCTAGTCGGCTCGGCGAGCTATTCTGCCTGTTCAATGTGATTGTGAGCGACAACAAAGCTCCACCTCATGCAATCAGCAAGACCTTGGTTGCCTGCAGAACTGTTGCACAACAGCAGCAGCAGCAACAGCAAGCTGTGTTTGTGCTGCAACAGTGACTGCTACCAGGTGGTAGGGCACTCGGTTCAGCAGCAGTTCAGCTGTCAGCACTGCAGAGTCTCCTGCCACAGGTAGACCATGGTAGCAACCAGCATGAGCTTGCCCATGAAGATCATGCCTATTACTACGCTGCTCGACCGCATGCTGGGAGGGCATTTTGGAGTATCAGCCCTTGCAAAGCGGACTGTTTTACTAGTATCTGCTGTCACAAGGTCCGAGTCTGATGCTGCTGCCACTCCGCATGGCTGTGTAAAAGGCTGGAGTTGCCTATCAAGCTCATGCTGCTGATTTTTGCGGTGCTTATTACATGCTGGGAGGGCTTTCGGGGGTATCTGCCTGACTGGGGCTTGCGGGGGGGGGGGGGGGGGGGGGCACAACACCTCGAAAAACCGCAGGGGATCAGCCCGCCGGCGCCCGTCGTGGCGAAGAAGCACGAGAGAACAGACCGGGTGTTTTTTGCTGTTTTGTTG
>NSMO01007337.1:0-12001 GCA_002588565.1 Coelastrella sp. UTEX B 3026 | reverse complement strand
GTTACCCTCGCAGCCGCATGCTCATCCCACCTGATGATGTATGACGGATCAATGTACTTGATGTCTGCGTCCTTAAAAACCTTTTTGAGCTCTGCTTTGAGGAACATGCCAATGTCTTTCAAGATAGGATTCCCACTGGCATCTGTGCCATGGCTTGTGAGGGCGTCATCTTCTAGCAAGTCCTGCAGCCCCAACCACATGACTCACATCTTTGACAAACCTCTACTGGCAGTACAGGCTGCAGTACGCTAGTACTGCACAGCGAGTGGTGTTCAACAGAGCAGCCAGTAGACATTGCCAACAACTAGCATTGTGCAACACATCGCCAGGTCAGCAGATGCAGGTACGCCATAAGTTTATCCAACTGTACAACCTATAGTGCCCCACCCACCTGTCCTGCTCCTTCAGCTACACAGATGACACAGTGGCCCTTGTTGGCGAGTACACCCTCAAGGTACTTGAACATGCCCTTCTCACCATGAAGGGTGAATGGCACCTCAGGAATCAGAACAGCATCAACAACACCTGAAGCATGTCACAAGATGGAAGATATTGTTGACAATGTGACAAAATAGCACAAGCTGAGAAGCAACCCTGCTGGTGCTGCCAGAAGTGTAGCAACATTGAGCTTGACCAACCCTCTATGCTGAGGGAAAGCATCAGCAATACGGCAGGTGTCCTGCAGGACACATAGCACCTGGACATACTGGTTGTATTACAGCGCCAACATCCACAGGGCCACGAACTGACACGTGCATCAGCCTGCTATCTCCCACGCTGTAAAGATGACAGCTTGCAGCGCCCATGTTTACCTGAGGCCATAGATGCCTGCATGGCGATGAAGCCTGATTGCCTGCCCATAAGCTTCACAACACCTATACCCCTGCGAGCGCTGCTGGCCTCAACCTGCACATAACAGGCAACAACAGTACACAGCTGTAGCAGGTCTGTGCATGCAGGACAAGTCCATCAGGATCAATGTATAATGTGTGAGCACGCCCAGGACCCAGAGTTTGATCCTGTACATGGAAGCAGCAGGATATGGCACAGGGACATAGGCATGGCATGAAGACCACAGCAGCTACCAGATGCAGGGACACATACCTTGGCTGCTAGTAGGGCTCGCTGTGCCTCTTCTACTGCTGTGTCAAAGCCAAAGCACTTGTCAATCAACAAGATGTCATTGTCAATGCTTTTTGGCACGCCAATCACATTGCAAATGACATCTGCTTCCTCACACTTCTGCTGGATGGCATTCGCTCCTGCGTTACCGCCATTGCCGCCCACAACAAACAGCATGTCTACACCCCACATGTCAAGCCGCTTCACAATCTCCCTGCAGTTGGACAATGCAGGGACAGCATTATGCTTGTTTGTGCAGCTGGAAGGTCTGGCCCTGGGGCTGCATGACGGACAAGGATGCAGGAATGCTGACATAGTCTGAGTTTGAGTATACAGATCCAAGCACGCAACACAACGCAGGACCCGTCACCATAACATGCAGGGCAAGGGGCAGGTCTAAGGGATGTGCGATTGTAACGCTTGAGCTAAAAGCTTAACAGTGCAGACAGGGTGCTGATGACCCAAAAGTACAGGCGTCTGCTTGATGTCTGCCTCAGGGTGGAAGCACTAGCCGTGCTTCTGCTGTTACACTGCTGCTGTTAGGCGTGCTATCGCATGCTTCTTGAAAAACAATGGACCCTGCCCCCCGGGTTGCAGGCAAATAGTCAGACCCCACGCAACTGTGCAAACTGTGGTTCAGCTTGCTTACTTGATGTTAGCACCTCCTCTGCTAGTGCCTAGGATAGTCCCTCCCTGCAATTGGATGCCATCTACACTGCGCTTTGTGAGCACCACAGGTTTCTGCTCCTTGTCATAGAAGCCCCTAAACCCATATCGTATGCCTAGGATGTTGCCCTCGGGCACACCATAGTCAGTAAGCTTGTTGACAAGGCCCTGCGAACACAGTAGCCACAGTGCTGTTTGCTGCCAGGTGTACTGCTCTTGACTGCTGCTGTGCGGCCATGTTGAGCCACTTAGCCCTATCCCAGCTGCTTGCTGTTTGTACCAGGCACTCCTAGTCACCACCACTGCACCTGGCAATTGACACGGTGTTTGCCTAGATGCCCTGCACCCAACATGCTGCAAGCGACCAGCAGGCTACACAGGTCAGCTGCTCCACACTGCACTGACACAACAACCTTTGCCTCCTATCAAGCGCCACTTACTGCTACGACGTCATTGAGCCCTGGGCACAGCCCCCCGCACGTGACAATAGCTGCTGTAGTGTGCCGAGGGTCATGGTAGATGGTCTCTCGTGCTCCTGCTCTGATAGCCCAGGGTGGCAGTGGTGTTGATAGCTGCTCCAAGCTGGCCTCCATCCAGTTGAGATGCTTGCCATTACCATTGCCCTCTTCTACCTCAGAGGCAGCAAAGAACTGTGCAGCACCTGCAGGCATAAGGGTGTGCAGAAGGTGGCTGGCTGAGTGTGCTTGGACTGGCTGAGCAGTGTGTGTTGCTCCAGACAGTTTGTAAGGCCAACAAACTACATGACTACTGCTGCTAGCCCAGCAACCTGCGGCATGGTACCTTGCAAGTTGCCAGGTCAGCTTGCAAAACTGCATATGTCCAGGTCAGCAACAGCGGGAGGTCCTGACAAACGGAGCTTTTAGCTGTATGACCACTGCTTAGCTGCAAACTGATCACCTGCTGACTTGGGTGAGCCAAATCGCATAGCAGTAAGAGCCACTCGGTCATTGTCAGATACTGCAGGACAGGCAGAGGTGTCAGACGTCTGGGTTGGCACAGGCACTCAAAATTGCTGTACCAGTGTCAACTACTGATGACTGAACTTGGCAGATAGCACCGCAATGACCTTTGTGCCCAGCGTAAGCTTGTTGATTCAGCTGTCAGGTGTGACCCAGGCTGTAGCAGGGAAACTGGGGCTGTCAGCTGTGCATTGCTGGGGCACTGCTTTGACTGCTGCAACCTTGGAGACTACCGTACTGGGTCCACAGCGACTTCACGGGATCCAGAACACAACGGCTGCTTACCAAATCCACCGCCGAAGTTGTTGTGTGCCACAAAAGGGGTCGGCCTGTAAGATGCAGAGACAAGAATATTCTGCATCACACCTGGAGTAGCTACTGTTTGACCAGCATACCCGCGTACAGCTCGCATGCAGTCCTTCGGGCTGCTCAGCACGGATCCAGAAAGGGTGGATCACCAGTCTATACAACCATTTGAAATGTGCTGCTGGCGTATGCTCACCTTCCCTGGAGTTTGGCGCGGTTGTCTGGGCACACCAGGACTTCATCAGCACCTGATGAAGGCAAAGCAGCACGGCCATAAGCGGACCCTCCAATGACATCTAGAACGTTCTTCACACCATTAGGTGCCTGTAGAGCTCGATAATGACGCGAAGCACATAACCCCATTCACCTGGGATGGGAATAGTGGGTGGCCTGGCTACAGCGTGTCTTACAAATTGATGCAGCTTCCGATTCGAGCGTATTGGTATCGATTGACGTGCGTGAAAGTGCTGAGGTGCCACAACCAGTACTGACCGATCACGGAAGGCTTGACCCTTCATCTTGCCGTTGTGTACAGCCAATATGCAAACAATTGTGATATCGATCTCAAAGGGGCCATCAGCGTAGTCGCAGAACGTTGGTGGGCAGCGACTTGGGCGTTTGCGTAACTTGACAGAGTGTCAAACAGACGCAGTGCCCAACCCGCGCCTGCGGGTCTGCAAAACAGCGACCTGCGACCGTTCTACATGACTATCACGGCCAAAGTGAGTTTACGAGCTCGTGCAGAACCCGGTGCCGAAACCAGAGTTGTGCCCGCAAGAGCAGCCAGCACAGCACCAACACAGGGTTGAATCCGACGGTGCAAACCGGCTAAAACAGGTGAGAGGTACTTGTCACAGGCGATCAGGCACATATTGGTTCTGTACAGCATACTACTGTTGCTGTAGTTTTCTGTGTTGGCCTGAAAGCATGTCTGCCACCTTCGGGCCCACGTGGGTTGCGGTTCTGTGTTCTGTGACACTAGGTAAACACGTCTCACAATCCTCAGAATCCTGTTGATGGCTACTTGTCGTCGGACTGTCGATGCTTGCTCCATCACTCAGCACGCAGGCTCTGATCCCCTGCAATACCGTGTGCCACGCAGTCGCAGGGGCTCTGGGATCAACTAGAAGCACAATGAGCGTGAGTGAGCTTGCGAAGAACCGCCATGAGGAAATGGCAGAGGTGTCAAACAAGCATACGACACCACAGGGGCCGATCCAGGTGCGACTACACCTATAACCGGATAATCAGCGCATCACGTGCCTATATCAGCCACTAATGGAGCTGCAGTGAGCGCCTTGCTGCTCGCACGTGGCGTCCCCGTGTCACAGTCAGCTGCCGTAGCCGGACGGTAATGCTTACGGGAGTCCTTTGCTGTGCACGAACTCTTGTTTGACTATACTATCACATGGACAGGAGGTCTGCTCGGGCAGCACCGGGCCCCACACAGCTGTTGTAGCTGTTGCTGAAGTGTAATGCACCCGCCAGCATTAGCCGGTTGCTGCAGACACTATGCAGCTGCCTTCGGCTGCTCCGGCATGTGCACTGAGTCGGCTCATCTAGTGTGCCGTTGAGAGCATCTATCTGTCACAGATCTTCGTAAGGGCTGTCAACTCGCTGCCGATCAGCAGCTTCTGCCGGTAGTGGCAGCAGTCGGGCCTTTGTCAAGCTCAGTCATCAACGCCCACTCTGACATTGCAGCCATATCCAGCAACCAACATCTGTCTGAGCGCCATTTTGTGCTGCTGTAGGTGCCAGCCAGGCTGTTGATGGGACCTGGCCCTACCAATGCTCATCCACGCATATTGACTGCTCAGGCACTGCCTTTGCTGGGGCACATGCATCCTCCCTTCATCCATATCATGGTAAGGCGACGCACCCTTCTGCTACATTAGCTGCACAAGCGGCTAGCAGCTTTGTGGCAGCAGAAAGCAGTGGTCGTGTGTGGTGTGGAGTATCCTTGCACTTCAGCAAATGCAGAAGCCCCATCACAACTGCTGTGCAATTAGCTAACACGGCAAAGTTTGGAGCTATAGATGCTGCAGGGCTGGCAGTGCAAGCGGTAGAATCGGCAACTAAACTAGGAATGAGCAGCTGAAGCACCTTACAGCAGCCAGCATATTCATGAAGCAGTCATTACAGCAGCGAAGTTGCCAGGTCACCCAGTAGTCCACTGATAGCATCACACCATAGTCTGGCGTGTCATATCCAACTTGTGAGTCAAGGTACGTACGCGTACTCACACAAGGGAAAGCACGGTTGGCATCATCCCATATGCATTGCGTGAACAGAGGGTTAATCAACACTCAACAAGCATAGCCTCATGTATCTAAGGCATGATGCCTCTTCTGGCAGGCCATGACAAAGCCCATGCTTGACGGTAACACAGCGACGTGCCGCCTCTGCTCGTCTGTTGGTGTTTTGCATCACAGGATGAGATCCAGGAGGGTCTGCGCTACATGTTCCAGACAGAGAGCCCCTACACCCTCATGATCAGTGGTACAGGTCACGCAGGGATGGAGGCAGCTGTAGCAAACCTGCTGGAGCCAGGGGAGAAGATCATTGTGGGTGTCAACGGCATCTGGGGCGAGCGGGTGGCTGACCTGGCAGAGAGGTACAGAGGTGAGATGGAATAGCAGCAAACGGGAGTAGCACAAGATAGTAGCGTAAGATGGCAGCATAAGATGGCAGCATACGAAAGCAACAGCTGCCACTGTGTGATACTCACATAGGCGGTTATCGTGTCACCCCAGAAAGCCTCTGAGTGAACCACATTGTGCGGTATGGCGGTCATCGGTTGTGTTCCCCGTGGATGTCGCAGCATTGCCTGATGTGTGTGGTGCGTCAGTTAATTGCAGCCTAATCCCATGCTTTGCATGTTGCCATGTCAAGTCAAGAGGAGCAATACCTCACCATGCATCTTATGCAAGCGCAGGGCTTGATACATTCCAAACTGGCACAGTCATGACACCAGCAAGGACGTGCCTGCATGCTGCTGTTGGTGCTAGGTTACAACACTCCCATTGCCTTCAAGTTGTTAGTATGTCGACATGCTTTGTGTTTGACTCTGCAGGTGATGTTATTCAGCTCAAGAAGACCCCGGGTGGCACGTTCAGTATTGATGAGCTCAAGGCAGCAGTAGCACAACACAAACCAGCTATACTGTTCCTTGTGCAGGTAGGGCTTGAAGATCAGGAGCAGCAGCAGTGATTGCCAGCAGCAGCAGCGGGCCTTGGTAGTTGCAACGGCAGCAGACCGTGGAGTCAGCAGCAGCAGTAGCAGCAGCAAACCTTTGTGGCCAACATCAGCAGCTGCTGCTGCAGCAGTCTTGCCAGCAGCAAACCCTCATAGCCAGCAGCAGCAAACCTGACCTTCACAGGAAGGTAGAATTGGCCTACAATCTGGCACTTCGGCGGGCACACGGTCTATCAAGAATACTGGTCAGCAGCCATGTCTCCGGCCGCTGAAGCACATCAGCCACGAAGTTGGCGCTGCCGCTTGCCATGCTCATGCAGAGAGTCCACAACAGGCAGACTTGCTGAATGAGCTTCAGAGCAACAGTGCATTGTCACTGCACTGCAGCTTGCAGCTTGGCCCACAGCTGACTAGCTGAGTCATCCAGCATTCTGAGGAATTAGTTTGCCTTATTCCTATCAGCCGATCCCCGTGCTGCATGTCTTATCATGGCTCCACCATTTGTACAGGGCGGAGCTCATTTGCAATCACACCACACCCTCCTTGGTCTTATCGTCTTTGCCTTCCAAGCTCAAACCCCAAAGACACACACAGGAGGCAACAAGATGAACTCATCAGTTATGCTTGTCAGCCAGATGGCACACAGCTGCTGCCCTTCTTGTGGCTCGATAACAAAATTTTCCACTGACCTTGCTGCAAATGGTGTCCCTGCAGGGTGAAAGCAGCACCGGCACACACCAAGCCCTTGGTGACGGCCTAGGGGAGGCCTGCCACGCTGCTGGTACACTGCTGGTGGTGGACACAGTGGCCAGCTTGGGTGGTGTACCACTGTTTGCTGACAAGTGGGGCATCGACTGCATCTACAGCGGCTCACAAAAGTGTCTATCAGGGCCACCAGGTACACTGCACAGTCCGTAGTGCACTGCTAATAATAATCCATGCCATCTTCCCACTGTTCCATAGCCTAGCGGCCATCGGCCTTGAGATATTCCTCCAAACTCAGTCTGGAAGGACAAGGCGGTGTCAATCACCACCTTAGTATTGTTAGAGGGGGAAAACACTCAAGCCAGCCTCCCTACGTACACGTTTCACTGCTGTGTAGTGGTCTTGGTACCATTGAGAAATGATGAAGTGACAGCTTCAACACTGCGGTGCTGGAGGTTGTGTTTGATGACTTGCAGCTTTAGACTGAGCACCCAGATGCTGCCAGCATGCTGTCAATAGCTTACTTGTGGTGATATCTTATCAACCTGGAGCAGGGGCAAACTGTCAGCTGATACATAGCAAGTTAAAAAGGGTCGCCCCTGCCCACCCATCACACCCTCACACCTAACCTCCTCCTCCTCCTCCTGCTGCTGCTGCTGCCTCCAGGTGCTGCACCCTTCTTCATGAGTCAGCGTGCGGTGGACAAGCTCAAGAACCGCAAGACTAAACCAGCTACATACAACCTGGACCTCAACTTGATTGCTGACTATTGGGGCTGGTTCAAGCCTCAACGGTCATACCACCACACAGGTTGGTAGCTGGTGCTAAGGAGGTTCAACAATGTTCATCTTATGTATGCTGGGAGGCTGTCTATCGATGCAACCAAGGGGCTATCAAGCTAATCCTCAGACCTGTATGGGTGGGGTCAATTGTTGCAGGCTGCCGGCCTATAAGTGGGCCATAGTCACTTTTTTGTTACCGTGAATATCGGCTGGACGTACAGGTTTCAGGCGCATGGTTGTGCTAGAGGTTTCACGTGTCAGCACAGTGGCAGAGCATAAGCTGTCTCGCACTATCTTTGATCCTGGTTGTGTTAGAGCCTTCCCTGGGGTGCATTGGCCGCTATAAGCGGCTGGCTGTACGGTGGTATCTGCTGCGCAGGTGTTGTGTCAACATTCTATGCGATGCGCGAGGCGCTGGCCATTGTTGGTGAAGAGGGTCTGTCAGCCATGTGGGAGAGACACCTGGCAGCACACCAGCAGCTCTGGAAGGGACTCACTGCACTGGGCCTGGAGCCATTCGTATCAGAACCCAAGAACAGGTGATGAATGATGCAATACTGTCGATTGACACCCACCTGAATGTTTCACATTGGCTGTGTGGTGCCAACGTTACAATCAATGCATGCTTGTGCTGCTGTGTGGTGTGCTGTGCAGCAGGTTGTGCTGGCAGTTTGTGCGCAAGCTGGTTGATGTTGCTTCTAACGTCGCAGGTTTGGCGTGAACAGTGGCTGCGAGCAATCAGACTATACATACCTGAGTCACCATCAGCTCAGCTCTTATGTCAAATCTCATGTCAAGTCTCATGTCAAACTGAATATGGGAACCGCCATCAGTCTGTGTGTTGAGGTGCTGAGCTTGTGGTTTATATCCCATTATGCAGCAGTAACTCAAATGGTCTTTGCGCATTGTCCTATACTGCTGCAGGCTTGTGACAGTGAACACCATCAAGGTGCCCGAGGGCATTGACTGGGCGGTTGTGACACAAGATGCCATGAGCCAGTATGCGGTGGAGATTGCGGGTGGACTGGGCCCATCAGCAGGCAAAGTGTGGCGTGTCGGTGAGTAGTTGTGAAAGTGACTGAGCCATGCAACAGGTCGGGTGCGCTGGCATCAGCCACAGTGCCTGCATGGGGGTCGCCACACCAAGAGCTCTCTGGGCTGCTCATGATGACAAGCTCTGACGCTGACAGCATCTAGACATCTCAACTGCACCTTGACCAGTACTTGTGATATGCTGTTATTAACTGGCTTTAAGTAGCGCTCTGCTGCTGGCTGGGAGCTTTTGCTGCCCAGCTGCATTGCTTTGCTACCTCTCCAGAAGCAGCTGTATGAAGCACAGCGTTGTTTCATACATGACCCCACACCAGTTTGTAACAGTGTGACCAATTTGTTGTCAGGCATGAAGTCAGTCAAGCTGCTGCTCTGCTGCTCGTAAGCATGTATGGTGGCAAGTAGTACGTAGGGCCCTCAGAGCCTGCCGATCGGTTGCAAATCTTGCAACATGAGTCGTACTGTGTGTTGATGTTTCTGCAGGCATCATGGGGGCAATGAATGCACGACCAAATGCGGTGCAGCAAGTGATTGAAGCATTCAGATATGCTCTAGCTAAGCAGGGATGGAAGGGAGCAGCTAATGCAGCAAGTGGCAAGACAGAACTGTAGACAGCTGCTTGTGTATGTAGCGTGGTTTAGCTTTCACAGGTGCTGTTATGAGTCTATACGTGCCATTGCCAAGGTGGGTTAGCCACCCGATAAGGTCGAAGAGTCCGTCAAGGACATATGCTGTGGACACTGATGTTGGTGGCTTTCGTGGACGAAATTCTCCGCAGTCTCACCAGCTTAACAAATTTGGTGTCGTGCTCACCTCGTTTGCGCCCTGCCTACGCTGGTTGGGTGATTGAATGCAAGAACAGATGTTAGAATGAGTTTGTGCGAGCTGGAGGTGAGTACCGAGCATGCAAAGGCATCTGCTGTTGAGCTGCTGGAGTTACATGGCACAGTCACGTGGGCGTGACAGCAGCGTTTCGAATGGCGCTTCAACGTCACTGATACGTTCACATACCTATCAAAAGGCCCCAGGCAAAATGACATGAAGGTAGCTACGCGCTTCCAGGAGCGCAGAACGCTTGGCCTGTGGGTGCTGCTGATATGCAACCGATGGATGTTAATTGATGTTGGCTTTCCGTGTTCATACAAGCCTTTCATCAAGCTCATGCAGCACTGAGCGTTCACGGCTAACTAGCGTTAGTGTTAGCAATACCATAGCGTTATGCGCGTTAGCGCGCCGAACAGCGAAATGGCGCGCTAACAGCGATAGCGGCAGTATAGTGCCATAAACCGGCATCAGCGGCTGATAGCGTGGATTAGCGTGAACTAGCGCGCAATAAGTCAGCATAGCGTAGGCAGCGCGGTTCTCGGCTCACCTGGCAGCTTGCGCGCGCCATACTGCAGCTGCTTCACCTGATAACGCATGCAATTGTTGACACATCACTGTGTGTTCTTGTATACCAACCTCAGTAGCATCAGGGGACCGCATCAGGGGGCCGCATTGCTTACCTTCACCATTTCTTGCAACTCAGTCTCCAGTCCGCAGCTCAGCAACATGTGAAACAAAAGTCACATGGTATGCACAAGGCAAACAGTCCCGGCACCAGAGATTTCAGTGCATACTACTCTCACTGCAAGATCAAGCAAGCACATACTGGGACATAAGCACTGCTCATAGGCTACCATGTTGGCATCCAACCTGCCATCTACAACCCCACCAAGCAGCAACCCAGTCAGAATCCAAGAAGATGGCAGCTGACAATGGAGCTGAAGGGATACCGCGCCGCGGTGTGACACATGCAAAAAGAAGACAACTGGCGATCGCACACTGGTGCAACCTCGCCAAGCAACAAAGTATGCTACAAGCCAAAACAGGAGCTACACTATGTACAACAGATGCAGAGCCCCGAAACAGCAACATAGATAAGACGCCATAATCCAACAACCACCTCTCATATATAGAGATTCTATACAGCTCGGCCATCTGAAGCCAGGGATGCACCAAGATGACAGGCATCACCAGCATTCGCTGCTGCAGCTGTATTGCACCATGGCAACCAAGAGGGGACTGCACCCTCCAAGCATTACTGCATGTCACAAACACTCTAACATGTGGCATATACATTTCAACTTTGTAATATCATGGCCAACTTATGCGCATCATATAATGAGCTGGTGAACCCCAGATAAATACAAGCCAAGCCTGATCAAGTAGTAACTGCATATCAGTCACCTGCATGTTGCAACTATACAGCCCATGATGAACTACTCAACTCTACCAAAACCATTATGCAATCGCACTATTCAACAATGATGTAAGAAGCTTCAAAGTGCTTTGTCATGTTGGGTTGTGACAGTTGGTTGTAACAACCAGCATTATATGTTCTGTGCAAGATAGTCAGGCTATTCAAGGCTACTCAAATGAAGGCACGAGCTGTCCAACTTGCAATAGCAGACTACTAGGCTGCCATATGCTAGTCACAAACCATCAAAAGCTGCATCCCAAGAGTACTGCAAAGGCAGCACCAGTTCAGCACCAGATAAATACTCAGCACTAGATTGGCTATACCACTACAGCCGCAACAAGAAAAGCAGCATGCATTGGAGGTTAGCACATAGCCACAGGGCTCAGAAATTCAAACCACCAGGACGCATTCCAGGATGGTGAAACACCGCCATCAAGGAACTCAACCCTCAACTATGAACATAAAAGATAAACTCAAACAAGCAAGCTGCTCCAGACAAGGCCAAAGCGCTTGCCCTGCACTGTTAAGTGACTGCAGAGGCGCAGCAGATCCGGATGCAGGGCACACAATGGCATGCTCACAGAAACTATGCTACTGTGGAACCACAACACCCTGGAGTGCTGGACCATCCCTGTCATTGGCTCACATCGCTGTCCTGAACCACAAGCCATGGCCGAGGGTAAGCAGCATCTGGGTCACTCACTGGCACACCACCTCGTATGCCCACCACAAGGCGGCAATGCATAGCAAACCACCTCAGAAGATCAAGAGGCCAGCAAACTAAGCCTGTACTCGGAAGCTTGCAAACTGCTTGCAACTTTGACTGCCATTGCACCCACAGTTTGATGGTTTGTAGCAGCCCAGTCTCTGGATAGCTGTGTTGCACATCACGCATGGACACTCAGGCAAACACACGCAAGGCTAACAACTCTGCCCCAAGTTCCCAAATAACC
>NSMO01007322.1:1939-18947 GCA_002588565.1 Coelastrella sp. UTEX B 3026 | reverse complement strand
CTGGAACTACACACACGCACATGATAGCAAACACACACAACTAGGAAGCAGGTGCTCCAGCTCTATCACGTCTCACAACAACAAAGTAAGCAGCGTAACCGGGAGCCTACCACGACTCGTCAGCCCCATGCCATCACGCCAATACCCAATCAAAGTCCAAAGCCATATCACACTGGGGGTAATCATACTTGGGGAGGCGCGAACGCTTGTTAACCTCACACAGCTGCTGCTGGTGCTGGTGCTGGTGCTGCTACTGTTGCCATGCAGCTGGTCTCTAGGCGGTATGGTGGCGTACGCCCTATTAGCCCTACACTACACCAAAATCGGCAATGTAACTATTGATGGAGCAAGTCCCGGAGGCCCATACGCTTGTCGACCCCACACAACTGCTGCTGCTGCCGCCACCGCTGCTGCTACTACTGTTGCCATGCAGCTGGTCTCTAGGCGGTATGGTGGCGTACGCCTTATTAGCCCTACACTACACCAAAATCGGCAATGTGATAGTTGTTGCAGCCAGTCCCGGAGGCCCAGATGGTTTGTTACCCCCCACACCAGTTACACAATTGATTCTTGCAGTGCAGCAGAACTACACCGCATTACTGCCATACTTATTCCCAAGTGGAGCTAAAGACCCAGGTGAATATCGTTTGATTGGTTTTTAGATAGGTCGAATGTGTAGCTGCTTTCAGATGTTAGGCCGGCAGCAGCAGCAGCAGCAGCAGCAGGCCCTTTGGCCTTTCCTATCAGCAGCAGCAAGCCCTTAGGCCAGCAGCAGCAGTCAGCAGTGAGCAGTACCATAGCAGTGTAACAGAAAAACCTAGCATTAATGCCACTGAAGTACCCAACAGACACAGAAGATCCCGGAGTAGTAGAGATGGAGTTGTTTTGGTTTGGAACGCAGCAGCAGCAGCAGCAGCATCAGCAGTCCATAACTTCATCTGTAACTTAGAGAACTGTTTTGTTCTGCAAGTGCTGTACCCTGTGATGCTCACGTTGTCTGTTGTGCTACCATTGTTTGTGTAAGTAGTATGTCCACACTCACATAATCAAAAGTGTTTCAGCATACAAAGGGCGGAATAGTATTTAGTTCAGGGTGTGCTCAATACTTGGTTGTGCTTGGGTTGCTACTGTTGCTGATTTGCTGCCGTCACTGCTGCTGCTGCTGCTGCTGCTGCTGCAGGTGTGTGTTCATTCTATGCGGCCTACAACTCATTCTACAACACCATAAACACGAGGCTGGCTACACCACTGGGACAAAACGTGAGTAGGGTCGACTTTGATTTCATCACGCCAGGTTTCCAAAACCAAGTGAGCACTTTATGTCCCCATCAAAACAAGGGTATAACACCACACGTGCCTGTGCTGTTGCCATATACAGTTTGAATTCTACCTTTTTGTAATATACCTAAATTACAAATTCTTGGCTATAATATCATAACAATTATCATATCCACGACATGGTATATCTCCTTCAGCCATTGATTATCTCCAGGAAGTGCATTGTGCAAAACCCTAAACCCTGACCCACGCACATGCACCCTAGCCTGTGACCAAACTTGTCGCACTCGGCCGGTGCTATCGGTAATGCTGTGGGGTTGTTAAAATACTATGATGTATTTGTTAGCCGCACAGCATAACCAATAGCACTGGCTGAGCGCGTCAAGTTTGGGTCAAGTGCCACAGTGCGTGGACTACCACTCAGCCCAGCTACAGCTGCTGAGCACCCATGGCAGCAGCAGTAGGCGCCAACACAATGTTGCTGGCCTGCTGATTGATCACACCGCAATTCACAACCATTGCGATATAGTAAACTATTATAGTATGTAGCGGCACATACCAGTTGCATTGTGTGAATCTGAAGTTTGAGTTGTGAATGTGTGCCATTCATACTACTCAACAAGTTGAAATGTTCACCTTTGTATTATTTACACAACTTGCACAGGTAAGCGCATATCACATGTTTCACTACCAGCCAGCCCATACCAGCTGCAGCAGCATCAGGCGCCAAGCAATGTTGCTGGCCTGCTGCTGACTACAGTGCAATTCACGACAGTTGAGGTATAATACAGTAAACTCTCGATATTGTCACACTCGTTACTGGAGCATTCACGATATTGTCACATGATTCTCCGTCCCGCCGGGTCTGCCGCGGGTGGAAAGTACGCCCGGAACTGTCACAATTCCGAACTGTCACATGAAACCCCGTTCACCAAGTAGGTGACAATATCGAGGGTTTACTGTAAACTATTATAGTATGTAGCGGCACATGCAAGTTGCATGGTGTGAACGTGATGTGTGAATTGTGGATATTCCCCGACCACACCATTTAGAGCTTGAACAGTTAAGCACATATCACATATCACACAGCCACCCAGCCCTGACTAGCTGCAGCATCATTAGGCGCCAACACAATGTTGCTGGGCTGCTGCTGACTGGTCCATCACACCGCGAATTGAACTACGTAGCTGCACACTGTATCAATAGCATCTGCCGGAGGCATGCATGTCAGCAGCATCTTCTCATAAGCGTGCTTGACAGGTATGCTGTTCTGTGTTGTGCTGTTGTTTTGCAGTCCCTTATTGAGCAGTCTCAAGCAGTCGTCAAGTTTTTCCAAGACCCTTCGATCATAAACCGCCTACAACCCACAGCCAACAGAGTACTGATCCTACACGGCGTTCAAGACCAACTGATGCCGATTAAGAATTCATTATTGGGCGTATATAAGTTATTGGGGGCTTGGATGTTACAATTTCCTGGAGAGGGGCACGGCTTACCCTTTTCACAACTACAAGGTGTTATAATGTAAGTCGGCAGACTAGGTCACTGATTCGTATTCCAGGTCAAAAAACATTGGCATGACTAGTGTATAGTATAGAGTCAATACTTGCACCCGAACCAGTGCTATTGTGATTGAGTGATCTTTTCATGCTTGGAGGGGATCACAGGGGCTGGAGGATCTCTTGCTAAATCACCATCATATGCAGAAGTTGGCTATTGCAAATAGTGTAGTCAACTTGGTGTTCAGGACCCCAGACCTTCTGTAGGCACATAGTAACAGAATGCATCTCACGCAACATTTGCAAGTGGGATATGGTTCAGCTTTGCCTGTACAGTTTCGTCATGTCAGCATCGGCTGTGTGGTTGTTACCAGCTCAAGGTTGTTCCTGGCTTCTGGCTGTGGCCCATCAGACAACCTGCAGACCAGCTGGTGCCTGGTGATAAAACGTTGTGTGACAGCCACAATCTGGGGACAGCACTGCAACTGTTCGTGATTATATACATCACTTTGTGCTTGCTCCTGCGCCTTTGCTGCTGCATTGCAGCATGACTATGCAGTTCTTCAACTTTGCAAACCCATTGAGCACCTCAGATCTCCAAAAGTGGGCAAACTATGGTGATACATCAGCGACAAGGGGTACGTCAACTGACACAACACTGGTGGTCAAGGCTGAAGCTGTCAAGGGCAGTGGGTGATAGGAGCCTCCTGTGGAACACCAGCAACAACAGCGGCAGCACCTGTTTGTAGGCAGCTGCGGCGGCGGTGGTAGCAAGAACAGCGGCAGTAGCTGTGCAAAAGCAGCAACACAGCAGCTATATCACAGCGCCTTTGCTGGTTCAGCGTACGCCAGAGGGGTCTGGGAGGGGTTGGGGAGTTGAAGACACCATGTTAGGAGTGAATTGGTTGCTCGCCGGCATTGGTTACGGCCATGGCTACTAGCGCAATCAGCTGGGAGCTCGAGCTATCCCAAGGTATTGGTCCCAAAGAGTATTGGTCGTGTCTTGGTATTGAAAAGTGTGGCCGTTGCAAGGCACTGCGTACAGGATGCCACAGCGATTAGGGAGCTGCCGCAGCGGCTGGAGAGTTCTTGTACCTGATTGCGGCGGCTATCACTGGTGCAGCTATACCACCAGGTCATGCCATCAACTGTGAGAGGCACCCAGTGAGAGGCAACGTGCTACAACTCCGAGGCTTGATTACATTACTGGACGGTTGATTCCAAGCTACAAGTCTAGTAGATCCCAGATCACTACACCAGTGCAGCACAAATTACTGGGGGACCAGTCGTTGCACTGCTGGCATCCCCGGGTGTGACACGGGCGAAAACATGGTTCACAGAGCCCTCCGCGGCCCGGCAGGTCTGTCACAGGCCTCAGCATGTATCAACGGTAGGGAATGTGAATGTGGAGTCGCCCCGACACACACAGTACCCTCCCTCAACTTACGCTAGCGCTCTTTGAAAGCGCTACGCGGAGCTCATTCATTCATTCATTCATTCAGCATGTATCTGGCTGGCAGCCTGTCTGGTGGCAACCTGCGCCAATAATGCTATAGCTTGATGAATCTTCCGACAGACACTGCACCATAACAGGAGAAGTGGGGATGATGGCGTGTTGGCTGCACTACCCTGCTTGTATTTCAAAGCAAATCGTAGAACGACAGGATTCTGTGACTGTCAGTAATGTCCCAAGCCGTCCGGTGAGATTGATGTTCCTGAATCAATAAAGCCTACATTGAATGGAAGGTCTTACATAAGTAGGTGACATTACTCACGTCGTGGCAATCAGAACCACCTGATCCCAGACTCAACAATTTGATTCTCTCCCACTCTGATGCTGTTTACCGGCCTGTGGCCAGTCACCTTGTTTACTGTACTGCCTATCCCAATCTGTCGTATCTACTTTGACATACTCATGTGACAGCTTCCCGCCTACCGCTTTCCCAAGAGCCCCTCCTTCACCCCGAGTTCCAGCACCATACTTCTCAATATATTTCAGCCACGTATACCACACTCCCCCGGCTGTGTTCATTGTAAGCCCTAAAACGTTCAAGGCCTGGAACTTGATAGAATCTACAATAAACCCTAAGAGGACCGTCACCACACCTCTCAAAACCCCGACGATTGTGGTTGTCAATGCAGATGTGTGCCTCGTGCATAAGAACATGGAATAATTCAACAAGCAACCCATTGTTGCTGTTGCAATGATCATGAAATAGACGTAGAATGCGCTATGAGACGTTATCCCAGTCTGTACAGCCCCCTGAATCTTATGGAAATCGCCGTTAACTGCTGTGATAGCAGTCAGCAATGGCAACGAAGTGATGGCATTGTACCATAACAGCTCATTGGTAGAGCTCCCTGCAACGTCAGCCTGCAATACATACCAGCAGCACAGCCAGAGCATGTTTCTGTCGGTGTAAGGTTTTGCACTTGGAGCACAAAGTCCCTTCCTGTCTGGGCGCTGGCATTTTACAAGCATGACATCTGTTTGTTACTGTTCACACAGCACATCTCACATGTCCTGTATGCATCTGAGACTGCATGATTCATGCGGCAATCGATAATAGAAGCTGCAGCAGTGTGCAGCCAGCCGACCCGCAAATGCTACGTATGTTGGCAATACTAGAAGCCCTGCAAAGATCCCACACGAACCTTACAGAATTGATGCACAGCTCAACTGCATGCTGCACATTCGCCACATGCTACGTACATCAAACCATTATCGCACAATCCACACTCAGAGATTGGGGCCTATCAGGGACTGAGGTCTGAGGCTCACCTGAAACTCGACCAGTAGCAAGTATATTGACTGTGTGATCACGCTGCTGAATGCATAGCTGTAAGCCCAGAGGTCAAATGACAGGTCACCAACGCCAGCGATGATGCAACCTAGCACTACCAGGGAAACTGATGCTGTGAGGCGAGGGGCAGGCCACTTCTTCTTCCAAACACTCTGCAGGACATGGCCACAGAAGGAAACATATTGATCGTTGCTGAGGTAGGTATCATGCCTACTGCTGCTGTGGCATGTCAAAAAAGTGCGTGCATAAGATTCATTGCCAACAGTCTTTTCGTCAGCCCTGCCAGCAGTATATGTGCCGCACAAGCTTCACCGGCTGCTGCAATGGCGCAAACTGTCATGGCCTTGTTATCAGCTGTATCAATTGGTGTGCTGTGAACTGCGAATAGCTTCAATTGCAGCTATTCAGGCTCGTAGACTTTGCAGCTGCCTGTTGGACTATCACAAGAGCGAATCCTGGCTTGAAAAGCTTGGACTATTGGGCGTTAGTGTTCAGTAACTTCTGCTGCAAGCTTATTGCAGGCGCTGCTTTTGCGCAGCAAGTGGTGTGGCATTTGGGAGGCCAGCAAACTCGTCCAATGCAACGCGACTGCCCGGGATTTCACTTATTGTGCATACCTTGATGACTAGGATCATCATTGGTGTCAAACGCTTGACTGCAGTGTACATAGGCAAGTTCATGCCCCGCAAGCCAAACAGGGCAAATGCTGTGTTAGCTGTATAGAAGAAAGAGATTCCTAGAAGCTGCCGGAACCTGCTGAAGGACCACGGGTTGAACGTCAGGGTTTTGGTCCACAGTAGAGGGTATAGGATGGCTATGGTTGCCGTCATTTGCAGCAGGAGGAGGACTGTCGGTAAAGGAAACACCCGCAGGGCCAGTCGGTTGATGATACTCATGCTGGTGGCCACAAAAGCATCTGCAAGCAACACAATGGACCATTATTACAATTACATAGCCTGGAGCAATGGGCAGCAAGTGCTTTTCTGCTGCAGGCATAGGACAAGCAGCTGTCCTGCAGACTGCTGGCCGTGGTCCTGCAGGTCAATTGCTTGTGAAACCAGACTGCTTGCCAGAGTGGAGTTGATGGTGGTGCATCAGTTTTACCATAGCTTTACAGGCTGATTCTGCATGAAGTCGCTTGAAACACTGCGTGAAACACTATCATCTTCTGGACCTTGAGTACAGCTCACAACTTCAGCTCAAACTTACACAGCAATGCTGCTGCCACTTGAAGCGCTGCCTCCTGCCTCCACCATGGCATCTCCTGTAGCAGATTGACGATGGCGTAAGCACTTCAATCCGGGTGCCCAGTATACTCCAGCTGCTGCGCCTTGCACGGCTGCCTCAGGCCTGCTCGCAAGCAAGCATCTGTCCAGCTGTTGCCGTACCCGGGTCTCGTCTGCCCCAAGCCGCGAGTCTGCCACCAACGTGTAGCTCTGTTTAACTACATCGGGGGTGTGGCGATGCGCAACCGTCATGTTGCCGGCAGTAGCATTGCTGTCAACGAAGCAACAAGATGGCTGGACGTAGCGCGTACGGTGTGTTGTCGACCTGTGCTTCTGCCAGCATCACCCTCGGGAGTACCAAGGGCATATGTGGCTTCAGTTGACAGCTCAGCCAGCGTGCTGCACCAATCAGGGACCTTGCCTGAACCGTACGGTACTAACACTGCACTGTGTCACGGCGGTACGTCTGCAGTGTAGGCACCCCTGACTTCGCAAAAGGTTTCGCATTGAACACTGCTGCCATGCTTACTACGACCTTGCAAGGTACTAGCGGCACAAGCAGGCATGCATGACACCGCAGCTCTTGCCAGCACATCTAACCTATAACAAACCTGTTGCATGGCTCAGAAACTTTCACAAGCAGCACGTGCATGCCAATGGACCAACTCGAAGTCAGCGGCAGTACCACAACAAACTCAAGTACCAGCATCTCCAAGAAGTTGGCACAGACTGACACACTCCCTCGTGCCACAGAAGATTGCAACCACACCTTCCACCCCTCAAGACCCCAAGACACCCCAACACTCATCATACACATACAGTACTGTACAATTCAACTGGATATTAGTCATTCACTCCTGTCAGTGGAATAACCTGATGACCTTGAACACAATCAGCAACAAGAATGTCAAGATGATAATCAGCATGAAGATGCACAACCCGCCCTTCCAGTTACTACTATGCTTCAGCACATGCCGCACGCGCTTCGTTGCAGCCCGTAACCTCGTATGTGTCACGTCTACATCTTCATCCAACTCCTCAAGTAGCCGTGTGTGCAAGTCCACCTCTTCTCCAATAGTCAGCGCGATATGCTGCAAACACACAGCAGCAAAGACAGCTGACACATCACTTAGCTGTGAAGCTTGTGCTTCCCACAGCAGCTGCGCAGTGAAATCAAGTGTGATGCACTGCCGAGCATAACACAGGGTTGACCGTGGGACTCCTGCATCTACTGCCTGTCATCTGAGGCACTATGGCCACATGGCAACTGTAACAACTAGACTGTCAAAACATACATGGGTTGCGGCTGCTGTGCCAGGTGAGTACCAATACACCTACAGTAACTTGCTGATGGACCTGCTACACCAACTTGCAAGGCCCAGTGAGCTATGATAGTCATGATATGACTCGGCTGCGCTGCTGAAGTCATGCTATTGGTGCACGTTCATATGTCAGGCTGCAGTGCCTGCAGTGCTTGATACTGCAATGCCGCTTGCAAAAGTCATGTTTACCACTGTTGATGCCTTAGATACCATAGTACCTGCCGTGGCCACATTAACGACAAAACTGCTAAAACAGCTTGGGCTGCTACATCCTGCTGCCTTCTAGGCAACAACTGCACAGGCCACTGCCCACCTTTGTGCTAACGACAGTCTTCTCCATCTGCTCCAATTCCCTGTCCTGCTGCTGCATGACCTGCTGCTGTAGCTGCACTAGCCCCTTGTTGTCCAGTTCAGCTGTCACTTCTGTCTCCTTGCCAGGCTGTCGCTGCTGACTGCCAGATATGAGCTCTTGCCTGCCAGCACAGACAGCTCACGCACCGCATGTGACAGAAGCACAAACAACCGCATGTAACGCACGCATTGACAGCTCAAGCATGCACTCACAGTGTCCTCACTCAGAGGATCACCCTGCAAACTCTATGGCGTGTTTCTGTGGGGCCTGTAAAGCAGGCCTTGCAAGAGGTATTGAAGGAGGTGGCAGCTGCTGCGCCACACATACAGGCGCTCACCTGTCATTCGCATGTGTATTGCGCTTGATAGATTGCTGTATCTGCTCTCGTCTATGTTTGAGTGCATGCAGTAGGTCTCGCCGCCTGAATCGCTCTTGCTCGCTCCTGCAGAGAACGCAACCGCGGTAGATCAGAACACAATGGCCGATACAGGCCGATATCTAGCAGGTCTAGCAGCTAACCAACGCCTTGACATTGTGCCATAATGTGTTGCCGTTTAGCAGAAGCCCGTGACACTCTGCTCTGCACAGCAACTGCCAGTGTTAGTGCTGATTGCAGCTGGTAGTGGAATGTGAGTCACCACAGCACGCTACGAGGCAGCAAGAGTGGACACATGAACCAACTATGGCCACTTTTGCATGTCTTACAGTGCAGCTGCTTCTGGTGAATCCAGCCATCTGAACAGCTGGTCCAAGCTGGTGCCGAGTGTGCCTAGCTTTCTGCGTGCTCCTGCTGTCATACGTGATGCCTCAGGACCGCCTTCAGGATGGTTCATGTTGCGATCCTGCAGGTAAGAACGGAGGAGGTCTGCAGGTTAGACTCGCTGAACTGATAGCTGGGGCGCACCCTGCTGCTGTACTGCTTCAAGAGAAGCTGCATTCTAAATCCTTGACCAAGCGCGTGGAGAAGGCGATAACTTGCCATATTGAAACGCTTCAAAGCTATAAACAGCCCTGAGTGGTATCTGAACAGCAGCGAGGCCCACGTACCTGTATGAGCTGCACTATCTCCTGTGTGAGGTCCTTGCATTTTTCATACTCCTTCAGCCAGGCGTCCGTGTCAAGTCTGAAGCCTGTGAGAACGATCCAAGTTCATATTTCCTGCCCTAACGTCCTCATGCGCTATCGAACCAAGGACCGGAGCATAGATGAGTGCGCTGCGCACACCTGAAGGCATCTCGCCAGCCGGGGCCACTCAATAGATTCCTTAATCTAAAAGTAGATGCTTGAAAGTGCCAGGCAGCAATGGAACGCTTTAGCTTTCAAACGAGCACGTTTGCCGAGAAGAGTGGTGCATCCTTGCACTCTGCAGGTTGGTTACATTCAACAGCTTACGCGTTGTCGATCGTGTGTCGCCTCCTGGTCGTGCGGCAGGGTGCACAAAGGGTTCTCAGGTGTCCCAGTTTGAAACCACCTGTCACTGGCCCAGGGCGGGCGGGAGCTGTGCATTGGCCTCCTGAGGTGCGCGAGGAGCATCTTTCCTCACATGTGCCTGCTAACGAGTCTAGCATCTTCGACGCTGGCAGGGATCAGCTGTTGTTGCCGCGTCAGTTTGCGCGCTGCTTATTTCAACTTATAGCAGATAGGGACTGCGAATGCTGTTTTAGGAGTGTTATATCAGCAAGCAGGGCGCTGGTCAACCAGGCAGTATTGACTTTCCCAGAAGTACGGCCATCAACAACTCGTAGCAGAGCGCGATGGCCGCGGTCTCTGTCTATGGTGCTGGCACCTCTGTAAGTTGGGGCATCATTCAAGGCGCATAGGTAGCTTGTGGCTCCATCTCCGCAAGAGGCTCAGTACTGCTGCTTTTCTCTGTTACTGCAGGCGGTCAGAGAGTACGCACAAGAATTCGCGTCGTTCAGCGATGGTACTCCAGCAGCAGACATCGAGAGTATGTTTAGGCGTCTGGGCAGAATAGGCAGCGGGCTGACTGCCTTGTTGCACAAGAATCCTGCCATGGGCAAGCTGTTTGGTAGGTGATTAGCAACTGCAGCAGTTTAGCTCGCTAAGCACCCCTGAAGCAAAGCAGTTATGCATTAAGTTAATGGGAATGGTCACCTTTTACAAGTTTGATAGCAGCACTGCTGGATAATGCAATGCCTTGAAGCGAGCATGTGCTGCTGTCTGTGCAGGTGCTATCAACACCCTGAGTGTGGTTACTAGCATGGCTGCTGTGAACCAGGGCAGCTGCAACAAGATCTGCGCGCTTGGCCTTGATGTGCTGGTGGTGCTAGATCATGCAGGTATGACCTCATCACATAGCAGCTACAGTTATGCGGCCTTCAGCAGCAGCTGCCAACCGCCACGCCTTACATGCATGCCCAGGAAGCAACCATGTTGGCTCCTTACCGCACGCACACACAAACCCAACCACCATCAGTGAAGCAGAAAGCAGGGCGTCACAGCAGCAGGTGTATAAGCAGAAGCTGCAGCACTCAGGTGTAACCAAAGACTCATAAGTCATGACATTCTGCAGGGCGCAAAGGTACACCAGTTGACAATGACCTGCTGGATGCACTAGCATCATGCTTTGAGGACATCAAGTCCTTGGTGGACGGCTTCGCCCAAGAAGGTATGCTGTCGCACCAGTAGCGGTCAGGTTAGCTGTGTACAGCTGCTAAATTTTGCCTCTACCCGCCTGCATCACTTTAGCAGCTCGTGACAACTGCACATCATGGCACAATGGTTGCAGATGGCAGCTACAGCTGCCCAATGCATCAAGTGATTGATGTGTCTGCTGCCAACGCTTTTGATGTGCAGGATGGCTGTTGCGGATGGCTTGCAACGAGCGCATGAAAGAAGAGTTTGACACACTGCATGAGGCAGTCATTGAGATCTTGAAGGTCAGCTCTTGCAGCACATCGTCTTCAATGCAGGACACAGCAGTACCAGTAATAACAGCTCACCAGACACTGTACTGGACAATGTGCTTTGTGAGCAAATGATATGTAGTGCTGGAAGAGCTTGCCACCTCAGATGCAGCAGCCTAAGCAGCAGCCTAAGCAGCATACTCGCAGATGATGGGTGACATATGGGACATACAGCAAATGTGCCCGTCAAATACTCATAGCTCCAATAAATTGCAGCAGCACATGAGGCAATACACAGCACCCGATCATGTGTATTGTGGCAACGCATTATCATGTGGTGGTCAACTGTGCATATGCAGGGCGGCAACTTGGCAGCAATGCCAGACGGCAGGGCTTTGCCAGCTGCCAATTACAGGGATACCGTCAAACCACTGCGCCGCACACTGAAGCAGATGGGCCGAGGCAATCTCACCAAGGGTAGGCATGCTACCCTACAGCGGCTCAGTACACAGCGGCTGTGTTGCAACAAGTAACTATGGCAGCCAATGGACCAAACACATTGGCTGCTGAAGATGCAGCCTTGTGACACGCAGCTGCCATCGGTGGTTGGGCAACTGCTGGCTTGATAACAGGAAGACAAGGTGGAAGCAGCAGAGTGGTGACCAGCCTATTGGCCCAGGTCTCGACGGGACCCATTGCTAGCTGATGTGACAGATTCACCAGACCTCACATGCACCTGAAATGAGTTGTATTTGTTCTCATGAGGTCTTCATGCGCCACAACTGCTCTTGTGTGCAGGTGTCCTGAGCCTGCGTGATAGTGAGATGTCTCTTGGAGAGGTTGCTAGGCTGCTGGACGTACAGCCAGAAGCACTAGCACAGGAGGTAGCCCAGGTCAGCATGCAGCTGTGGCAAGTGCTAGCCTCTCAAAAGCACTTGCATAGCTGTGGGAGAGTCTAGTTGCTTGGTCTTTAGGAACGTCACTCAGCAGAGCGGACTGCAGTTACGGCAGGCTTCTTGCATGTTGTTGTACGATCATGGCCCGCTACAATCCAACATCGCATGTCTGCTTGCAGGTTCCCGACTCAGACCTGGATCTAGACATGCTATACCACAACCTCATGCAGCGCACCGGCAAGCTACAGCGCATGTTAGACAGCCAGCACTGCAGCATCAGCCCAGAGATCAGCAGCATGTCAGTAGGAGCAGCAGAGGCGGAGAATGGGACAGCACAGGCCGGGTTGTATGCTGACCTGTTTAAGTGGTATGACAAGAATAAGAGCGGGGCTATTGAGCAAGAAGAGCTGCAGGTGAGTGTGAGGCACTCTGAGCACAATTCTGCACCAAGATGTGTAGATGTAGTGGATGTTGTGGTCTGGTTTGTACTGTGCAGCTCTGCAGCACCAAGCAGGAAATTAGTGCACCACCTGCCTATCTGCTTGCAGGTTTGTTCAGACTACATGGCAGAACGTGATATGGAACAGCTGCAGCTCTGAGCTGCGCTCCAGGATACCGGTAGGTGACTGCACCGGAGTAGTGGCTGAAGTCTGGCCAACCACTGACCAACCAAACCCGAGTGACTGTCAGTGCTTTAACCCTCCACCTTTGCCTGTGTCTCTGCTTATTTCCAGGCTGTGTTGTCAGACCTTGGCATGCTGGAGGGCAAAAGTGCAGGCGAGGCTTCCCTGTTCACAGCAAACCACATGCGTGTAGCAGATGCTCAAGCAGTGCAGCAAGGCCTGGGCTTGAGCTACGACGCATTCTGCAAGTTTTATGATACACTTGTGATGAACAAAGCACGGCAGCAGCTGCGCTTCAGGCTGGGATTGCAAGCAGAGGGTGAGATACATGCATTGGGGATAGCAGAAGCAGCAGCAGTGTAGTGGCAGCAGGTGGCTGCATGAGTTTGCAACACGTCTCCCTGCCTCACGCAGCCAAACAGCAGATGCAGGACTGTACTGCAGAAGCTATCGGTTGTACGGCGTGCTGCAAGTGCAGTTCTCAAACACAGCTGGTAAACAGCTGTCCCTGCCCCTGGCTTTGACAGAACGTCAAGCAAATGTACAGCTACCATGTCACGACCTTATCACTTTGAAATGTTCACTTTCATGTGGCTGCAGAGGATTTGAAGGCGGCTTTTACAAGCTTCGCATCTTTCGGGAGCCGAGAGGTAAGCATATTGCGGCTCTTCTACAGCAGCAAGCTGTCCGTGTACTATATGTATGTCTGCTGTATCACAACCCGCGGTGAACCAGGCATCAGTGAGCCAGCTGTAACAGTAGGATTACACCTACATTAGCCGCTGATGGCTGTTGCTGCTGAGTATCATCTCTCACGTGTGCTGCAGCCTGTGAGTGAGATGGATGGAGCTCATTTCCAGAAGCTGTGCCGTGATTGTGACCTGCTGGGCAAGCACCTCAACACTACAGATGTGGACCTCATCTTTGCAAAGGTATGTTTCAGCAGTTCTGCTTGTTCTGGAAAACTTTATGCAGCAGCAGCAGTGGTCCACAGGTATATCAGCCTGAGCAAAATCTCTGCACTTCCACAAAGGCTTCTACACATAGCGGTTGTCGGTTAGCATGATACAGGATCATGCCTTGGGCAGCACTGGTTGTACTGCACCTTATCTGCCGACGTCAGGTGTCAGTATATATCTGACACGTCGTTTGTGACATATCTGGCAGGTCAAGACCAAGGGCGCCCGCAAAATCACTTTCGAGCAGTTCATCACAGCACTGTCCAAGCTAGCAGAGAAGAAGGTACGATCTTTTGTGCAGTGCATGGGCTCATGGCCTGATTGGCAAAATTCTGCTCAAACCCCATCAGTACTTGCATCTCTGCATGCTTAAGTGTGATTGTCATAGTCTCCTCTCCGCATATGTCAGACTGATTTTGGTGAGTTGGGTTTGTTCAACAATGAATGATGAATGAGCTCCGCATAGTGCTTTCAAGAAAGCGCTAGCGTAAGTTGAGGGAGGGTAATGTGTGTGTCGGAGCGACTTCACATTCCCTACCGTTCAACAGATTTTGTTGCATCCATGATTATTGCAGGTTATGGCCTTTGAGGACATTGTGGCTCAGGTGCTTGAAGCTGGTGGGCCCATAGCGCATGCCACCAAAGCAGATGCTGTACGCCTGCATGATGACAAGGTAGGTCTGTTGTAATGCTGGCTTACTTGCTGCTTGTTTGCTTATTTGCTGCTGTCTGCCTGTATGTCTGCCTGCTTGCCCGGCTTGCAGTTTGCTCTGCCGCCTGTTTGTGAGCTCTCTGCTTGGCCACTAATAACCTGGTAAGGAGCTGCAAGTGTGCAGCAGCAGGAGTCCCTGTGGCTACTGCTGTCAGCAAGCCCTTAGACCTGCAGCTGGTATGTGGGGTCATGAACTCCCCAGTGTTGACGTGACACCCAGCTGCTGTGTCCTTGCGCATGCTGCAGTCCTCCTATACTGGTGTGTATGCTCGTGGCGGACCCAGCAATGTGGAGCCCCAGTTTGACCTGTCTCAGTACCTGGACAGGTCAACACCAGCAGACCTTAGAGGGGTTAAGAAGACAGCAACACCAAAGTAAGTCTCCTCCCTTGCAGCCAACATTCTCCTGCGGCAGCAGGTACTCTTACAAGCATCCCGTTTCTCTGTACGGTTGAACAGTGACACCTTGACAGCTGCTTACAGCAGCAGCGACCAAGAACAAAGCGTGCCGGCTGCACGATAAAAAGCATTGTTGCCGCCCTTGACAGTTGTGTACACGTGTTGTTTGGTGTATAGGTCAGGCAAGAAGGTTATGCTCTTGGAGGGCGAGTCAGCTACCCCTGACAAGCAGGCATCAACCCCAGCACGCCTCAGCACACCGGGAGGCACAGGCTCCACCACACCAGCTAATGCCAGCAGAGCTCCCTCGGGAGGCCTGGCTGATGGCGCACGACTGGAATCCACGTTTGAAGGTGTGATGCATGGTGTGATAGGTACAATATACAGTCTTCCCTTGTGAGGAGGTTGGTGTTCTGCATATTATGCAGCAAGGGGTGACTGCTGATGCAATCACTGCCACACCTCCTGCCAAGGGACCATCCACTGCACCACACTGTGATAAGCTGCAGACGGGTTCCATCAAGACAGCACGTACTGGCTTACACCCCTATCTGAGCACTACTTACCCTGGAGCTGAGGAAGATATGCGCTAATTGCTGTGTCTACTGCATGTGTAGCTGACGCACTCCCAACTGATGGTCGCGACACTCCAGAGGACAGCAGCAAGCGGGATGTGCCTGTGGCAGTGCCACTCAGCCCAGTACAGCCAGGTTGCATGGCACTAAGAAGAAGAAGGTCTTCAGCAGGAGGTGTGTGAATCAACACAACTGCGGTCCCATACCTAACACGGTCCTGCAACAAGTGCAGTGTCATCTAGAGCATGTGACTGCTGATAGGGGGCAGATCTGTTTTGGGCTGATGCTTGTTGATGACTGAAATGTCTGCTTTTCAGCATTGTCACAACAGCGAAGCGTGTTGCCACTCAGACCCCACGCACTCTAAGCAGGATTGCGCCTGCATCTTGTGGTGATCAACTGCATCTATCACTTTGCTCTGTAATCTGATATGCTGCGCCGGTATGGTGTGCTGAGATGTTCCATGGTTCATGCTGTGCAGGCAGCCAGCACCCTACTCGCACATCCAGCTTGAAAGATGTGCTGAAGGAGGCATTTGCGGGTTTGCGCAAGGATAAGAGCCCAACACCACCTAGGTCAGTTGCTCTGATTGCTTTTGGGACAGTGTTGCATTTGCTGGTGATTGTCCCTGAGTGCACTGATACTGGGTGTTGGCTCCTGGCCTTGATTGGGCAGTGGACTGGCTTTAGGGCTCATGTGCCTTATGTTATCCAAATCTGACCTGTACAGCTGCATGCATGGAAGCCCAGGGTGTTTCAAAGGTATCTTTTCTGCAGACATGAACCTGAGTCATGAATAGCTGATGCAACCCCGCTTGTGTGGAAAGACCTGCAGCAGCCACTGCAACAGCTGTCTTGGCTGTGGCGTCTGCATGTGCAAGCGCAGCAGCAGGGCTGCATCAGCTTTTGCGTATGAACTGTCACAGTGCCACATCTTGTATGTTCTCTGCAAACCCATTGGTGTGTCCAGGTCGGATAAGAAGGCCCCCAAGCAGGAAACACCAAAGAAGACTCCGCTGTCCGTCAACAAAAGCAGCAGTTTGAGGATGTCATATGCAGGAGGTGAGAAATCAGACTGCATGAAAAATCGGGTGCAACTGCTAGACCCCATGGCTATGTTACAGAATCCTGCTGAGCTTCAATTGCATGCACATCTGTCTGACACTGTGCGTGTGTCACAACAATGCTAATGTCCGGCAGAGCTAGCAAGTTATGCTTGAAACTGTGTTGTGTTTTGTACAGGTTGTTGGAGCCTTGCACTGCTGGCGGTGCGAGATGCGCGTCTCTGACTTGGGACTCCTTGGACGCAGATCAGGCTTGCGATGATGTAGCACCACCTTGACAGACACGGTGTTTACTCGTTCAGATAACATGTCATGTGTTATTGCTGTGCAGAACCTGCTGACTTAAAGGAAGTATTCAGTGCCTTTGCTGGCTTCGGCATCCACACCACCCCCAGCAAGAACACAGAGCCCATGTTCTTCACAACTACAGCTAC
>NSMO01007299.1:1047-15868 GCA_002588565.1 Coelastrella sp. UTEX B 3026 | reverse complement strand
AAAACAGCACTCAAACAGGCAACCAGCAGCTCCTACAACCACCAGCCACACACATGCATAGTTGAGCTCAAAATAGTGCAAAATTCAGGTTCAAACAATACTTGTGAGTATACTACATACCTAGATAGTTATCAGGTGGTGGCGGTGGACTTGGTGGTGGCAGTGGATAGACCGGCGTGCTGCTTGGTGTCGGACTTCCTCCCGTGCTCGTTTGTGTTGGTGACGGACTCGTAGCTTGCACAGCTGGCGACGGCGAGGGGTTTCCTTGCACAGCGCCCGGTTGCGGACTTGCGGGTGGCGGCGAGGGTGCCGGCGGTGGTGGACTCGTCGTATCGATGATGATGATCATGGGAGTGTCCGGCGGCGGCGGGGAGGGTTGTGGCGGTGAGGATGGCGGGGGGCTCGCCGGGGGTGGGGGTGGCTCCGGCGGCAATGGCGGGTGTTCTGTGACGAGGATTGTTGGTGCTTTAGGGGGTAGGGGGGTGGGTGGGGCTGGGAGTGGGGAGGGTGAGGGTGGCAAGGGTGTCTGCGGGAGGAGATAACAGCAGCAGCAACAGCAGCAGCAGCAATGAAGGCAGTGTGAATCGAGCATAAGTATGTTGCTAATGATAGCTATTTCCAAGTGCTCCAAACGCATGATGATGGTGGCTGGCAAAAGATAGTACCTAACCAGGCCAGCCTAGTAGGCTGTGGCTGGCTTCCTTGTTTAGTGAGAGACTTTGGTGACTCTCTGGGTTGCATCGCAGCAGACTGTACTACAGCAGTCACAGCAGTGCTGAAGCAACGGACTTGAATCTCTCAGGCCAGACAGGCTCATAGCAGCACAGGAGCATGTGTTGGTGTGAATGGTTAGGAGGTGGTGGTGACAGTAACACTAGTGTTCATGGCATTGTGAGCTAGATTCTTGCATTGTGCTGGTCTTTGCATTGCAGTTGCAGCACGGCTATAGGCTGGCATTGTAGCGCCTGCCGCTCCGGCCATGAGGCTGCTTGTACACGTACTTATACACTGTACTTGCATTGCCCAACAGCTACAGTCTCACAGAATGAAAACCACTAAACGTGAAGGTGTTTTGAACAGTACACGTTGACTCACCGGAAGGGGTATTGTTGGTGATGGACTGGGTGGTGGAGGTGGTGTGGTAGGTGGGGGTGATGGCAGCACTACTGCTGGGGGTAACACATCGGGTATCGGCACACAAGCACCAGTGGTAGCATCCTTCATTTGACCTGCGGCATAGACCACACACACCGCAACTATATAATAACATGCAGCAACATTGGAGTCCTGCAAGCAACATGTTTGAAACCCGTTCTGATTGACATTGACGCTGCTTCCACTTGGTGCTCCTAACACATGCTTCATACAGGTTACTACGTTCAGTGCCAGCTGATTGTCTGCTGGCACAATATGGATGATCTCAAATGTCTGGAAGAGCGCATTATGCCGAAGCAACCGCTGAGCATTCGCTAAATGAAAGTAGCGCAAAGCCGCAATACATGCACAACAAACAACATTGCTTGAAGTAAAGACAAGCTAAGTACAGAAACAGGAAACAGCACGAAGTATCAGCATACCGGTATTATTTGATTTGCCACACTGCACTGGTGAGTTGCGCCACCCACTTATCATGAACCCAGAATATCAAACTGGCAATATGTGTTACATTACGCCTCCAAATTGTAACTTTTGTTATGTTACAACTAACACAAGTAACAAAAATAACATAGTAACTACCTTGCGGGCAGTCTATAGCTCTGCAGCCCAGCTGTCCTGGATTACTCTCCTCACAGTACTGCCCCTGATTGTCACACTCCGCTTGCTGCTGCTGTGCTTCAGTGGAGTTGTCCGTGCAGCACAGCAATGGCGGACATGGCTGTGGGTCATTTGTTGTGTTTGTAATCCAGTGAAGGCAGTCACTGTACTGAGCTGGCAGGGCCTCACAACCTGCAATGAATGGCGGCAGCAGCAGCAGCAGCAGTGGTGGAGCGGCAGCAGCAGCAGCAGCAGCGGTCAGATCAACTATAACCCGTCCATGTGGTCAACACAGAAGCGTGTTCAAAGTGTGGTGTACCACACCACAGCAATGGTGGACAAGGAGGGAAGTCATTTGTGGTGTTTGGATCCAGTGAAGGCAGTCACTGTACTGAGCTGGCAGGGCCTCACAACCTGTAGCGATTACATATGGCAGCAGCAGCAGCAGTAGTAACGGTTAGTGGCTGGTGTCTTTGCACTGATTTGCGCTCATTTCTGTGTGTGGAGTTGCCTGAGCAACACGTGTGGATGACTGATGGAAATGGCTGGAGGTCTAATACAGACAGTGACTGTACTCAACCGGCAGAATCTCAAAACCTGTAATGCAGGCAGCAGCAGCAGCACCAGCAGCAGCAGGAGCAGCGGGGCAGCAGTGGCAGCAGCATTTGTGGTCGTATCCATCCTGTCCCTGTAGCCAGCACAGTTTCGTGTTCAGAACGTGTGGTGTGCCACAACATAGCAATATCGGACAAGCCGGGGAACTCATCTGTGGTGTTGGTGAATCAAAGCCAGTCACTGCAGTAGATAGGCAGAGCTTCACAACCGCCAAGTGGTGCAGCAGCAGCAGTGCAGATACCAGTAAGCGTCTGCTTGCATTCAGCCACAACAACACCACGAATTGGCATTGCCACAGCAACAGCAACAGCAACAAAAGGTATAAATGTCACAACCAATTGTGCCACTTGCACACCCGCAGCCGCCGCTGCTGCTGTTCCTGCTGCCACTGTTGTGCCGCTGCCACGCACTGAACCAGTTTCAGCGATTGGCAGGGCTTCTTGGCTGCTACAACGTGCTCTGGAGGTAGACCACTGCCATGGTAACTGTAAGACATTCCACCTAGCGGGTGCAACTGCAAGACTGCTGCTGCTGCTGGTGGTGGTGTTGCAGATGCTGCTGCTGTGTTCTGGCAGGTGCTGCTGCCACGAAGCCGCTGCTGCCAGCCCACTACAAACCAACCACGGCCACAACGTACATCTTGATACAAGCCATTAAGTGCTCAAAAGGTCGGCCAGCGAGCTGCTGCTGCTGCTGCTGGTGGGCAGCAACTCTATGCACTAGCTGCTGTCGGACCTGCTTGTTTGTAATCTGATAACAATCGTCTGCTGTAATGTGATGATCCTTGCATCAAGTATGCTTGGGATAACTACTGGTGGTACTTTCAGCAGGGGTGAATACACCGAACATGTGCTGGATATACAAAAAGCAACCAACTTATGCGCACTGCGTTTGCCCAGTCGAAGCCAGACATAACAGGCAAGCTGTGCACCGGCCCAACAACCTGCGTGGGATGAGTATACCGGCTATGTGCAGGATAACAACAGGATATAACTAGTTTCTTTGAGTCTCAGCAGCACCCGTAATGCTGCAACTACAACCAAACTGCTGCTGCTGTTTGCTGCTGCTGTGTTGCTAACGGCATAGCATGTGTTACAAGCATGGCTGCTGCTGCTGCTGCTGCTGCTACTGCAAGAGTTGCTGCTGCTGCTAGTGCCACAAGTTGCTGCTGCTTTACTGACACTCACATATTCTGGCTGCTGGTGTTTGTTATTCACCAGTCTGCAGATTTGGAGGGGTAACTGCCGGTACCTGTTGTTGACGAAACAAATGTCCACTGCAAGCGATCATGCTGCTGTTCCAGCATTTGCTGCTGCTGCTGCTGCACAGTTGGCCCTTCTGATACATGTTGATATCAACATAGCTGCTGTGCCTGCTGTTGCTGGAGCATAAACGTTGCTGCTGGTGATCCTACACACTTGTTGTTTCTAAGTTTTGCTGCAGCAGCTGGGACTTCAGGACGCTGCTGCTGTTGCTGCCGCTGTTGCTGCTGACAGAGTCTTCAACGCTGTAATTGGTGTTGCTGCTGCTGGGCTGCACCATTACTGCTGCTCCTGCTGCCGAGACTGCATCCTGAACATGCTGCTGCCACTGCTGTGGGATCTGCTCCTGCTGACCTGCTAACCTGTCAATCAAACCTCCTCCTCCTGCACTGCTGCACACTGCTGCCGCTGTTGCCAAGTCGCTGCCCAGGATGTGCTGCTGCTGCTGCCAGTACCGCCTCGGCTTTGGTGCACTGCTGCTGCTGATACTGCACCCTGACATGCGGCTGCCGCTGATAGACTTCAGCATGCTGCTGCAAATAAGTGCTAAACCAACTGCTAACCTTGTGCACCATCGTTTGAGCTTTAGCAGGTGCGTTACTACAGCTGAGGTATTGGGGGTTCTGAGGATCAAACCTTGAACCCTAAATATGTTTAGGTTTGTGTTCAACCCTAAACCTTAAACATGTTGCCAGTGCTGTTGGGTCACAAATGATATGCTGCTGCCGCTCTTGATTCCGCACACACCTTCAGTGTCAATTCTGGTGCACTCAGTTGAGAGATTGTAATCAGAATAGCTCACACCGACACCACCACATACATCTACAACAGCAGCAGCAGCAGCAGTGAGAGGAACCTTCTAGCAACAATTTAATACAGTACACCATGTGTAAAGGAACAGATGACAGGCATACTTGCATTACCAGCTGGTCAATGTGACGTGGTGTGTTGCAAGAAGTTGATTGGGCTAACATGGTTTGTGATTGTGGTAGGGCTGGTATCAATAGGCGGTTTACTGGCTTTGCCTGTTTGATGTTTTGTCGCTGAAGATGTGTAACATGATGGTAATGATGATGACTCCGGCTAAAGCAACTTTGCTGAAACATCACAGCAGCGGGGCAGATTATAAGTGCATGGACAGACATGGGCTGATTGATAAATGGTGATTCAAGTGTGGAAGCCGCCAATCGCTGGTGAATGAGTATTTATTGAGTGAACGACCAAATGCATCAACAACTGCCTCGGCTTATGCATGCTTGAGCACCGCCTCCCCCCCCCCCCAGCGGTGGCCAGCGGTGTCATGCATTATCTGCTCAGGCGGTTGCTGGTGCTACAAGGTGTGGGCTGGCAGATCTTATAAACTGCTGGTGTGAACGGCTGTCTGACAGCTATTTTATTCTTGCAGTGAGGCGTGTCGATTGCCGATACCACGCAGGCAACTCCAGAACTGCGAGGATCTTCGCCAGCCAAGGGCTGCATGTCTGGATTGTGTCTCGGCCCCAGGAGCGCATGCCACAGGTGTTGGTTGTTATTGACGGTCTGACATGTAACGATTGGTCCAGGTGCTCACTTTGTAACCAGCATTGTCTTAGGCGCCGCAGCATAGCAGAATCATCAATGGGATACAAGTAGCTGCCTGTTTTTGCGAATTTCTTGCATGTGACTGCTTCTACACCCTGCACAGGGGGTTGCGTAATCTCGTAAGCGTCACAGCAGTACAGCTGTACCTGTTATGACCGCGAGCGGGTGTGAGCAGATGCAACCGAGAGCAGCATGACAGCGGAGAAGATGGAGCAGTACCTTGGTCATGAGAATCGACGTAACAACGGTTGCCAGCAGTACTAGCGTGCATCGGCGGTGAAAAGTGCGCCATTTGTTATGCTTCTGGGACGCTGCGATGTAGCATGATATGTTCATCGGGTTACGTGCATGTCATTTGATGTTCAAACGTGGTACAGCTACGGTCAAGACGGCAGACTTACGATGCATCGCAGAGTACGGGTGGCAAAGAGCATGCAAGGTTCCATGCATGCGTTTGCAGCAAAAGCAGTACAAACAGTACCAGAAGCACCAGAGTGCAACCGTCAGCAGCTGCTGGGACGTTCCCTGCCGATCGCACTGCCCTCGGATCGGGCTACTTTTCGTGCCCATTGGCCCGCACTTGACAATGGATACCTCAGAGCGCAAAGAAAGCCACGTGAATCATTCCAAACACCAACAGTGTTATATACAATACCTTTTGTGACACGTAAGCTACCTTGCAGGTATGGCCTCCGTGTGTTGCGCGCCAACTCCATTTCTCCGCCAGACTTCAGGTCTTCAACCTTTGCACAGCATCAAGGGCATCTCTTGCAACATCCGCAGCATTGTGTACCCACGCCGGCAGCGGCAGTTCACTGCACCGGCTCCCTAACCCTTCCTGTCTTGCCTGCTGTAGCTCCCAGAGCTGTGCCCCAGTACTGTCGCTTGCCGTCTGTCTGGCCACTGTTACACCAGCCTTTCCACACCGTTTCAGCCACGCGTCATTGTAGCGCGCAGCGGCGATGTATGTCTCTTGAACTTGCTGCAGTACATCCGCTGCTCTGCTGACGTCTAACAAACAGTGCAGCAGCTGCACTTGCGATCGCTCATCACCAAGTTCGTTGCTGCTGTCACTGCCGACTCTGCAAAGCTGACTTTCCTCATGATATGGGTTACAAGTTGGCCGTATGCTGTGTTCAGGCCCAGTCTGCTGCTGCTGACCTTGCTGAGCAGCAGCGGCAACAGCATGGTGTCTGACCTCTGACTGCTGTATTCGCTGGGGGTGTAAAGCTTGCTGCTGCTGCTGTGCTTGCTGATCCTGCTGCTGTGCTTGCCGCCACTGTTGCTGTTCTACAGCACATAGCCGCCTGTTGATGATGGTGATAAGGAATCCTGCAAACTGCTCAAAGTTGAACCCTGAATTTGCTGCAAGCAGATTCTGCACTAAACCCTCAAACTCAGCTGCTGCTGCTGTCTCCCTGCAGCATTACACAACCCCACAAGAGATTTAGCAAAGAAGACCCTTTGATAAACTGATATAACAGCATGCAGCTGCCCATGTATGTCATAAAACACTGACGCACTGCACCGTCGCCGCTGATGTGCGCTCCCTACTTCCGATTGAGCCAATGCAAACAGGATAGATGCGCTGGCAAGAGCTGTTGTGCCATGCAGGCCTAGACTACTCTGCCACCCGAAATTGTCATGTGAAACCTTGCACAGTCAATGCCCCGGGTTTGCACATCACATGCGATTTGTCTTGTACCAGTACTGAGGCCTGCAACTCAAGCACGCTTTGGATGGAAACGTCTACGAAGAGAGGTATTCAATCTGGCACCCAGTGTTTCACTGCCACCGCTGACTGTGAACGCTTTCCGAGATTAGCCTTGCAAACATTCGTGTGTCACGTGTATACATCACTGGCGCCACCACGCATAATCCAATCATACTGACTTCGCAACATCAAAAAGTCTGATGGACACAGTAGAAAAGATCACGTCAAAGATTGAAGCCGGGGCTGACCTGCAATCTTCCAGTTGTTGTGTAGCCAGCTTATGATCGTGCTTCAAAAACGCCCAGCTACAATGTATGTTATAACAGATGAGTGTTGGGTTTTTTGGTTTGGGATTTAGGGTTATGCTCCACACGTCACTAATCAGGCTGGTATCAGACAAAAATAAGAAGGGACAACCATCAGTGACATGACAAGATCCTGACCTGCAATCTTCCAGTTGTTGCGTTGCCAGCTTGTGTTCGTGCTTCAGTAGCGCCCAGCTCCAATGTATGTTATAACAGTTATTCCAGTTGTGATTGATTGATATTGTGTCGATCTGGTTGGTGACCATGTGGTGCCAACCAGAGGGGACAAACAGCACTTCACCTACACCCTGCAGCAGCAGCAGCAGTGGCAGCAGGAGTGGGAGCAGGAGTGGTGGTTGTAGTGTGTTGTTCAATTGTTGGTGAGGATAGACCAGCTGACAGCAGCATCAGCAGCAGCAGTCCTTAGCAGTTACACTGGCCACCCTGTTTTGGTGTAGCAGATCAACAATGGTTCAATCTTGGCACCAGAACAACCAACAGAATGTGTAGGGTCAGCATTGCACATACATTCTGGCGGCAGCAGCAGCAATGACAGCTAGCAGAATTATGGGTGAACCAGAGAATGGATGAACCACATCCAAATTACGCACAACTGCATCTACTTGCAAGCACGCAGGCTGACACACCACACACCACTCTCTCATGTATGTGCTATAAGTTAGTGCCTAGTTACAATGAGATCTACTCAGCGACTCAAATAACGATCTCACACGCATATCCTCAGCCTAACACATGCTTCATGAAATTCAGACAGATCAATCGAAGATCTGACACTTATCTCCCAAGATGTACCTGTTCAACTTCTATCAAGTGCTGCTGCCACTGCTGCTGCCGCTGCTGCTGGGCCGGCTCCTCTTGTTTGCCAAAGAAGTCTGTGCACGTCTCGCCATACTGATCTAGTAACAGATGTGTATACTGGGGCGGAAGCAACCACCACCTGCACACACCAAAACAGGAACCAACAAAGTTCAGCTCAGAACCCAGCAGCAGCTGCAGCAGCACTGACAGCTGACTGCTTGTTGATGACAAATTCAGCCACACAAATAAGCTCTTATTTACCATAGATCCCCAATATCCTTATCTTTTAACATCCAGTGAAAGTTGTGTATATTGGGGAGGAAGCAACCACCACCTGCACACACCAAGATGGCAACCGGCTTTCTGCATTCATTTTCCAGCTTAGAACCGAGCAGCAGTAGTAGCAGCAGGAGCAGCAGCAGCGGCACTGGCAGTGAGTTTTGCACCAAGGCAAAGAAGTTTACATCTATCAAGATGTGCGGTGTATAAAATTTATGCTTCAGTAAGAGATGTGTATATTGGGGCGGAAGCAACCGCCACCTGCACACACAAAAATAGGAGCCAACACAGTTCACTCAGTGCTTGTTTGCCACACGGCCATGAGGCAACCAGCAACATGTGCCACATGTGGAAACACAGAAACTTTTTAAGTGACTTTGTCTCTCCCCCCCCCCCCCCCCTAACCCCCCCCCCCCCCCACATCCCCACACCCCCCCACACACATTTGCTGACCAAATACATGGCCCCCCCCCTCCCCCGCATGGCACTGCAGCTTTGCCAGCGCACATCTATCTTGTTGCATTGGCTCCGTTACTTTTACATTACCTATGAGTACATCTGAGGGTACAAGGCCCACGACAAGGCTGCTGCCAACTTTCCAACACTGTTGCCACTGCTGCCAACACTTGACAACCTTGAGCCCATTGTAGATACAAAGCCACTACAAAGCCACCACTAAGATGCAATTCTAGCATGCAGCACCACCACAAGCCAACACAAACAACAGGAGTATTCAATGCAAGGATTCGATCTCAACTTCAGATCAAAACAGATCAGGACAGTGAACCAATCAGGCATGGAAGTATTGTTTGGTGTTACAGATGAACTTGCCTTTTTCTGCCGACCACATTTGCTGACCAGCTGTATGACCTGAGCACATCTGAGTGCACAGGCGTCCACGAACCGGCTGGCCCACAGTACACAAACCGGTAGTCACATGTAACAACAGCACTGCCGCTGTCGGCGCTGTTCTGTTGTGCGCCACTTGCAGCATGATCAGAAGTAGCCTTGCTGCTGCTGCTGCTGCCGTTGCTGCAGATCGAGCATGGGAGCTGTGTGTTGTGCTGCCCATTTGGCTGCTGCTGCTGCTGCTGCTGCTGCTGTGGCGACTGACAAGTTTGCTGCTGCTGCTGCTGTCGCTGCTGCTTGGCATCGTAGTATTCATTCAGCCAGTCTTCCAGAAAGAATATGGGTGTGCTGTAGACCTGCCATCAGATCCCCACCACAACACACAACAAGCCGCCATAGTTTACCTTGAAACTGACAATGTAACATGTCACTTTCCCAAACATGCTTTAACAATGCAACATACATGAGTGCGTGCTCGGATTCTGTGACCCTGGCCTGCCATTGCTGCTGCTGCTGCAGACAGAGGAGGTGGCTGCTGCTGCTGCTATGTACCAGGATATTTACCACCAGACATTTTGAAACAATCAGCACTAGGGGGTTCATCAGGGTATTGCATTCCTCCGAGGTGTTGGCATGCCAGCAGGTTCGACCTGGTGACAAAGTTTGTCTGTCTGTCGTAGTGTGCCAAGATCGGTGATCAATATGAATGCTATCAACATCCCATGATTTGCCCGCTGGCTCGTTGGCCCGCTGGCTAGTGCCGGGAGGGTTTTGGACCCACAGAGTAGTATTAGGACCTAGCAGTTTGTTGTCCCTACCTTCATGTGTGGGAACTCGCCAACAAAGTGCCAGTCCTTGAGGTACCACAACGGCGGCTGCTGCTGCTGCTGCTGTTGTTGGATCTCCTGATCGTGGATCCCATCCCCTGGCTGCTGCTGCTGCTGCTGCTGCTTGTTGTGGTGCTGCTGCCACCAGTCACAGTATTGAGCAAAGGTCATGCTGGTGCATGGCCCGCTGCCATTGTGGTGTCTGAAGCAACAGCGACAGCAGAAGAACGCGCAAGTTTGTCGGCTTACAATAACAGTAATGCGCTGCTACCACTGCTGTGCTGTTGCTGCTGCTGCTCGGGATTTCCTCATACAATTCACTTCAAGTATTGCAGGCTGGATCCTAACCAAACAGAACATTATGCAATGCATATCACTCATACATGATCCCTACGAATGACACAGTAACATGATCAGTGAATATGACACAGTAACAACTGCTATAATGTTATAACAATACCTTGCTGTGTCCGTAACTGTTATTTTGCAATTGCCTGCCAGCTGTCTCAAATAGTCCATGTTAATCCTGCCGTCTGTGGTGGTCCAGTCACGCAATGCCGACCAATCTTTGCAGGCCCCCTGCGCAACGTTAGATATGTCAAGTGATATATTGCTACTTTTCAGGCACGTGCACAGATAATAATCTCTATCTGAAGTTACAGGCAATGAACGTATTGTGCCCTGATCGGCCTCGTCATCCACACTGCCTGTGGTTGCCGCATATACATCATTAACAGTCCATGTATTGCTCATGCCACTTCAGCTACTACATGGTTTATTATCTACTTTTGCTTTTTGTATAATTACTGATATAAATGAGACGATTTTTGTATAATTACTGATATAAATGAGACGATACATAATGTATGCAGCATATCCAATGACCAAGCCAGGGTAAGCTCCCAGCAACACCTTGAGTACATGATTATCCCTACTGCGTCGCACCTTGATCAGCACAGGCACGTTAGGCGCCATGTATCGCTCAACAAACTGATAATAGGTCAATTCGTCCGCGTTCTCAACCGGGATGGACGTAAGATTCGTGGTCCCTGATCCATTGCTTGGGGTCGCTGCAAGTTCGGTGTGTGCTGCTGCTGGCGTGGCGAGGGCTACATCTGCGTTGCGCTCTGGTGCGAGTACGCTGTCGTTGCATACAACTGGAGTGTCCAGTAATCTGCGGAGTACGGGGTTACGTGCATGAAACAAAGGATAGGCACCCGAGGTGCCAGCTGCAGCAGTAGTAGCGACTGCTGTCGCCACGTGTACCTGCGCAGGAGGTCTAGAGCCGGTGTGGAGTCCAGCATCCTACTTTTCATGATATTTGTAATGAACTCAAGTGCTTTTTGGGGACCCACGACAGACCGTGAGCTGCTTTGAGCACCAATGTTTCTGCAAGTTGAAGGATCTTTGAAATAAGCAGTCACAAACCAACATATTGCTATTATGTGTTGAAGCTGTGGCATTATCTTATCAGGAGCCGGGGCCGTTACGAAAGGAGGTTCTTCGATTCTAGACCCATTCGTGCCCTGCCGATTATACACAGCCCTGCGCAGTAATGTATACCTTTCTCCTCATTTTCCATCACATAAAACTCATCTTGACTCGTTTTGTGTCGTTTCTCGATTCCCTTGCTTGTACACACATCGCCATGGCACTCTCACTTCAGCGTTCAGCATGCCCAGTTCGCGCTGCTAGCAGGGCTGCAGCTTTCAACAGGGCTCCACGCGTTGTAGTACGTGCCAGCAAGCAGGAGGAGGAGAAGTCAGTGAACGCTGGCCATGCAGTGGTCGCAGCAACACTTACAGCAGGCATGCTCATGGGCGCACAGATGATTGCCCCACCTGAGGCCCTCGCAGCACGCAGTGGTGGTCGCGCCGGCGCCAGCGGGTTCAGCGCAAGGCGTGCTCAATCATATGCTCCGTGAGTATCTACACGCATGGAGGACACCAGGCAGCTGGTATCTGTACCGCTTGCCAGCGCTGCTTGCTATGCGGCATATATGCGTCGAAATATTCGCAGTCGATGCTTTGCATGCAGCATGCCGCAACAGGAGAAATAGGACACGTGTTGCTGTTGTGTGGTTACTGCGGTTGCAACCTCCAGCAATCATACAGCGATACGTCTGTCGCTCGGGCCGCAGCACCAGCTTGTTGTAGCAGTGCTACATCAGCCGCGTGCGTTGGGCTATCGAATTCTGCAGTGTTGGTTTCAAGGAGCATCAACACATAAGCAGCAGTAGGATGCAGTTGCATAGAGATATCTGTGTTCACCCCATATCTGCCGGCGTCCATAAACTGGCAGCTCTGTGTAACTAGCGCCTGGATCAGTCTAACTAGCGCCTGGATTTGCATGCACATGTCTGTGCTGTGCTCACTAGCAGCAACCTACATCAGGAACATCCGTTAACCAGCAGCAGCTCAGCTTGTTTACTGCTTCCCAACAACACCCTGTAAAAGTAACTGTGCCAATGTAACAAGATGGAGGCGCTGGCAAAGCTGCAGTGCCATGCAGGGGGGTCGCCACCAAAAGCAGACTTGGGCTGCTCATGTTGACAGGCTTTGGCGCTGACAGCATCCAGATACTGTCGATTGCACCAAGTTTCATCAGGTGTACTACATCGGATATCTTGCCTGACTTCTCCTACTACGTAATCCTCAACGCACCTTTTATCGTTCTGCGTCTGCAGTCGTGCCTCCCCTCGTGCTTCCCCACAAATGAACAGCTACAGCAGCACCACAATCGTGACAGCACCACCAGTATATTCATACAGCCCATTCGGATTTGGTGGCGGATTTGGCTTTGGCGGCGTGCGCATCATGCCCGTCATTCCCATCCCATTCTTTGGTGGACTGCTGCAGTTCATGTTCCTGGTAGGTTCACGCAGTCATTGATTGCAGAAGTCAGCAGTAGATAGTAGTAGAGTGAGTGCGGGTCACCCTGATTTATTGCTGCATAGACCAAGCAGTGCATGCCAACGAAGTCCTGCAGCTGTTCGCCTATAACCAATGCTAGATGAGCGTTTAAGTAGAGTGCTGATGTTACGTACAGATCTCAACACACCAATCAAAACTGCTGCCGACACCATACTTGCACAAACCCTCAGCAGAGCTGTCGAATGTTCTTCCCTGGGAGTTTCAGTGTCAGTTGTCCTGCACCCGTCGAAAAGCTACTGAGCCATTGCAGCAAGATAGATGCGCTGGCACAGCTGCAATGCCATGCCAGGGGTCTTGCCACCCAGGTTGGTTGCCATCTAATGAGGTGGCAAGCGTACTGAGATGGCAAGGGAGTAACTTGGTGTCTCTGTGCTGTGTGCTGACTGCAGATGCTGATTGTTGGTGTTGTGTTCAACGTGATCAGGGGAGCTATCGGCGCAGCCAGCGGCGGCAGCAAGTCAAAGAGCCAGGACTGGGATGACCTTTAAATGCTTCCTTCTTTCAGGCAATTGTACCTTCCAACTATGAACCATGTGCTGGTCGAGGCCTGTGAACGGTTTTGACTCAAGATGAGGGGTGAAGTAGAGTTCACCACTTGATTGTGAGCTGTGTTGCAGCCTGAAGTGTGAGGCCGGGGACGTCTTGGAATTGCCCTAAGGGCATACTATCTGCCGGAAGCGATTCTGCAAGCAGAGTATGACATTAAGCAGCAGTAGGACGGTCAGCATGGGACAGGAGGTCTACTGGGTTATACTGGGTTTTACTGGGTTTTGCAGAGTGTTGGTGGTCGAGTTTGTATGCCGTTTGTGGTGTGTGGTGTGGTGGCGGTGTGCGCTGCCATGCTTCGTTGTCATGGCGGGTATCAGCTGTACTACAGGCTCAGCAGGTCGTCTCATGTTTGCAAGTTGATCTCATGAGACTACGGCGTGATAATCCAAAAGTTCGGGCCGGCGAAAAACGCGCCTCCAATTGGGGCACTTTCACGGCCTCGCTGGGATCAAAGGCATACGTTGATCGGGCAGCGATCGCATCGAGCATGTTTGCGCGTGCATAGGACGTTCCCTGCATGCCTGTAATCCTGATTTTGACACCGGCAAATGCGCTCCCACTATTGGCAGTTTCACAGCTTCTGTGGCTTGAAAGTCGCGTTGTAGTTGTACATTGATTGCGTTGAGCATGCTTGCGCGTGCATAGGACGCGCCCTGCGGGCCTGTACCGATTATATATGATGTATACATGGTGTTGCATTTGCATGGGAACTCATTCAAAATCTTTGTAACGGCTTTTTACCTTATAGCAAGATACATGTACAGATCACTTCGCTCCGGCCGTTAGGCCCTTGCGATCGACATGTAGATTGTTTCCACACGAACAAGATGAAACGATACTGCACGACGTGTACTGCACGGCTGCGTATGTGCAATAGATATTTGTGATCATATCCTTGTATTTATACATACGTGTGACTTGGCTTGAGAGTCTGCCCGAGGATGTGAGATGGCTAAATTCATCTATACCACCACCTATGCTGCAGCACAGACTCGAGCACTGACTAGTCAGCTGACTCGAGTCTGCATCACTTTGTGTTGTGATGCCAACAGCAACCTCACGGCGCCAACGCACACCAAGCCCTGCTTGGTCCAAGACACTGCCGGGCGCGTGCGGAGAGCCGCGGAATGCGCACGGGCCGGACTTGCCACGGAGTTGGCAGAATTTGCCTATAACAGAAGTAAAACTTCATAATAAATTCTGAACATGATGAATAACAAACAGGAAATGAAGGCAGAAGCATGCATGCTGTTGAACAAAGCTGGCTTGCCTGTATGCAGGGTCCCCGCACTGTCTGAATTGCACGTCTGTTACTCGCATTGTGTCAAGCATC
>NSMO01007283.1:0-14031 GCA_002588565.1 Coelastrella sp. UTEX B 3026 | reverse complement strand
GAACTTGTACTACTGCCAATGCCTCACTGCTGGATACTAAGTTGGATCTCTCTGCGCAACAGCTGCTAGCAAGGTGCGCGGTGGCTTCCTGTGTCCCATGATGCATTTATTGGCAGCACCAGCTTCAACGGAATGGCTTCTTACTGTTTCTTCTGGCAACGTACTGCAATTGCGACTCCATAGGAGTATGCACACGGTGCAGACGAAGACCTAGACGCAGGTGCCTCTAGTGCAGATCAGTGTCTCGCCCCACCCGGTTACTACCTGCCTGATGATGGCAGTGACATGCAGGAGTGCCCGTCTGGTACATATAAGGAGGTAAGAGTCAGCATATGTGTATAAGCTACCCACCAGCCTCAGCTCTATGGCCATTAGATCATTTGGCCCATGGCTCATGAGTTAGCATGTTATGTCCAGAATTGTCCTGGTTGCAGCGGTGGTCTGTGCAGGAGTCAAACCTGTATCATGAGGCTGCCAAGAACTTGGGGTGGCTCACTGAATGCTGCAGAACTGCCGTGCTTCGCTGCTGTGTTTCTAGACTGCGGCATTGTTTGGCCACACGTCCAGGCAATTTGCAAGTGCTTGAGGGCCATGTGAAGTTTAGCTCATGCAACCTAGAATGCCAAGCAAACTGCTGTATGCCAAGTGCAATGCTTAGGGCCATGTGTGCAAATTTCCAAGGCCGATTGCATGATCAATCATCTGCTGTTCATGCGCAGGGCTGGGATCGGGCAAGCAGCTGCACCCCTTGCGGACAAGGACTTTTCCTCTCAGATCCTCTAACTGTCCTAATCAAACTAGACCCTAAAACTCAATCGCCATCTGAAGTTACCGTCCGAGGCAGCTCAGAGACTTGCTATGTTCAGCAAGGCATGGGAGTGACAGTTGGCAGCGATGGTGCTGCATTGCGCGCTGTGATATGCCCGGTTGGTTTCTATGGAAATGACGCAGAAAAGCGTTACGGGGTACAAGTAACGCCCTGTAGGGCATGCCCTAGCGGTTTAGTAACACTGGGCGGAGGGTACAGGGCTCAAATGTATACTAACAGTCAAGGCATTGAGGTTGGGATTGCGGAGTCTGAAGGTGGTAACTACAATGTGAAGGCGTGCAGAACCAGGCCTGGGTGGGGGTACTATGGCGGCGAAAACGCTGCTGCTGCTGCTGCTGCTGCTGCCAGGGAATGCCAGGCTGGAGAGTGGAACGAAGGCGGCAACCTGGACAAATGCAAAGAGTGAGTGCTACTTTTGTAGTAGCCTCATATGCAACAGTATCATCATTGGTTGCTTCGTGCGTGTGGCTTGCGTCTTTATTAAGTGCATCCGATGAGTTGATCCTGATGCATGAGATCACCCACATCCCACAGCAGCTAACACAAGCCTGTTACATGTCTGATAAAATGGCTTGGCATCTGCTGGGCCTCAAGCAAAGCATATCGATCTGGATACTCTACATATTGATACAGCGACTGAGCAGCTCAATGCTTGCTGCAGGTGTCGGCCTGGTACCACAACCACAGCCCCTGGTGCAACCAGCTCAGCGAATTGTACACTATATGCGGCCGGTTACGGCCTTGGACCAGACGGCACCACCCAACCATGTCCGATCGGAACGTACTCTGACGGCATGGGCCTCGTCGGGACATCTTCCTGCAAGGCCTGTCCTGCAGGAACGACCACAAAGGAGGCGGGAACCTCAAGCGCTCAAGGTTGCAACCTTTGTGCCCAGGGTTTTGGCGGGAAAGATGCGGGTTCCTGCAAGCCATGCCAGGATGGGTACTACGGCCCCGAGCCTGCTCGCCGGAGCTACAGTACGGAGTGTAAGTTATGTCCGACCAGTAGATCTTACACGTATGATTGGAATTCGGGACCGGACACTTATGCGCCTAGAGCAACCAGCCCTGTCCAGGCTGGCAGCGCATCTGAGTGTTTAGCTGAAATGTTCCAGATTGTTGACGGCTCATTCTATTTGGATTTCAAGTTAAGCATGTACTATGCAGTAGTACCAGAATATGAGACGCTTAGGAGTTGTATGGACTATTGTGGGAGGGAGGATGGCTGCGCTGTTGCCACGTATGATTATTACGAGGGAGATTGCAAGGTTTGGAAGCCTCGTGGTGCTCTCAGCAGTAGCTTCAGCACTCATGGAGGTTTGGCTTTCAAAACTGTGGAATCTGCATACATCATTGATGCATTATCTACAGATCCCAACACTAACAAAACAGATGGCAGCTCAAACACAGCAACTGTCAGTAGCCAAACAAGCAAGGGGGGTGACAGCGACGGCAAAACTTGGTTACAAGGTGCTCCTCTAAAGCGCATTTTGCTTGCAGATGTTCAAGCACAAAGTTTTGGCTCAGGAATGTATTCTTACTGGCCTGATGCATCTACAGCTGCTGCGACAATCGCTGCCAGCAGTCTGCTCAGCGAGCAAAGTGTTTCCAACTTGGATGACTGCCTCTGGAAATGCACTATGGATCGTATGTGTGCTGGAGTTGTTTTTGGGGCATATGACGTTAGTACGAGGAAAATAACAGGTGTTATTCCGGGCAGTAACACAAAGTGCCAACGTATCATGGGATACACAAAACCAGGGGATTCTAGACGCAGCATGATCAAAGCAAAGTTTACAGCTCTGGATCCCAAGTGATCACCGAGATACTGTGGCAGTGATTTCGAGCATACAATATGTGTTAGGGCTTTGTGCACAAGGATACAGTATAGTTTTGGGTAGTTTTGGTGCACGATGTTTTGACGAGATAGGTGGCCATGGTGTCTGTTTTCTGCATAAGGTTTATGACCTCTGGGTAAGGTGTGAGATACCAGGCATGAAGGGGGTATCAGCACATCTGTTTAGATTGCTGATTGTGACTATAGCAATGCTTGAGGACTGATGTGGTGCACAACCAGCTCGCAGCAGCCAATGGGGCCTGACCAGCCTCTTTGACCGTATGCACAGGTGGACACATGTTGAGCAAATGAACTAGCTCTTTGAGTCGCAATAAACTAATCTTTGGTTTGAATAGTATTTTAATGCAAAACAACATTGCAAATAAACTGTTCACGCTCAGCCTGGCGCACTTTGGTAATAATGCATGGGTGGGGTCTATGTGGCATTAGCTGGATGCACTGTTAGCAGTGGTGTGGCATTGTACAAACGTCTTGTACATCAGTGATGAACACTTGTGGATCCCACCCTTGTGCGCACTGCTGCTGTGGTACTGCGGGCATTGCTGCTGTGGTGTTGCGCGCATTGTGCTGATGAGTTGTGCATTGCTGCTGTGGTGCTGCGCGCATTGTGCTGCTGATTTGTCAAATGCTGCTGCCAGCTTTCACAATCTATGGCTGTTGCTGTTTTGAGATACGTGCATTGCTGCTGTTGAGTCGTGCATTGCTGCTGCATTGCTGTTTGTAAGACCGCTCTGGCCAGTGTGCATCGCTGGTTACCTGCATGCACTGCCCATTGTCTGTGTGCATTGGTGTTTGACACCAAAAAAAAAGCTACATTTAGCTAACTGCATTGTTTCCAGCATTGGTGCTGCGCATAGATCATCTGAGCATTTATGCGATGTACATGAGCTGAACTTTGGTTACATGTACGAAGGTTGGTCCATGAACATGCTGTCACAGCATCATTGATGACCTCGGCCTGAGCAAGTTGTTGGTGCATGGTGTATCAGAACCATTTTCAGTCTTATGGCATGTCCAGGGCATTGCTGATGTGCTGCTGATTGCATAACTACTGTGTTGCTGCATGCAGGTTGTCATCAGAATCGCTGTGTGCCATGTCATTGTGCTGCTGTATGCATTGTGTGGGTGTGGTTGTGCATTGCTGCTTGGTGCACTGCTGCATTGCTGCTGGGTGCATTGTGTCATGTTGTTGCATGCGCTGCGGCTGCGCTGGTGTGTGCATGATATGGCATGGTTGATGCATTAGCATACATGGTCAACAATTTTTTGAGAGCCTTGTCCAACATACGGTAGCCCTGGTACTTTGACTGGTAGTACTCGCTTTGTGCACAAGTGTCTCTCGTTGCTGGCGACCTAGCCTCTTGGTGCAGCAAGGTGAGGTACAATAACACTAAAGATTGCTGCCAGTCAGCCATAGCCATACGGCAATCGGCCCCGTGCCCGATGTTCACAGGCGAGTTTTGACCAAATAATTTTTCCATTATCAGGGATTTTACGGTGAGGTACAATCATGGCAACTGCATGTCATGTTGACTGGTGCCTTGTCAGTAGGAGCCCTTCAGCCGATATTGTTGTTTGATAGACAAATGGGTTGATCAGAATCCCATTGCATATGTATAGTCACATGAACGTGATGTGAGCAGTGAGACGTTGTTATATTCGTTACTGCTGATAGTACAGTGTGTACTAAATTGCAGCATAATGGTATTGCAACGCCTGGGTGTTGATTGACTGCAGCGATCAATCTTGTATTATCCATATTGCATAGTAGCAGTTTCAAACTGCTGAGTATATTCAATTGACGCAAACCATAGTAGTATCATGTTTTGATTTATCACTGTTGTCTTTCAACTTGCACTGGTCTTATCCTGGTAAATGGAGCCCAGCCATAATCACGAAACATTATTAGATTTGGCCCCCGGGCTTTGCTCTTATACTATGAAAAAATTAACAAAAGATGACTCATGCGACAATCCATGGTGCTGCTTTGCCGGCGGCGGGCTCAGATCAAAGAGATCTACATCGAGCGTGCACCAGGCAGAGCTCTCAAATGGGTGAGCCCTCCCTGACTCGAGCTGACATAGGCAGTTAAAAGCGAATGGCTTGACACTGCTGACTGCGAATGCCCGCCTTTGTTGAGAAGGTAGAATCAGTGCAGTTATTGCAGACTTGCTTGGAGGTAAAGGAACAGCTGTTAACAACAAGCGTCGATGTCTCAAACCAGCGGCATTCCTTACCAATCCTTGCCAACACGGCTGCCCATTGCTGCAGCTGCTCTCCTCAAAGCTGCCAATGCAGTGCTGCTGCTGCCAGCAACCCGCCGCTGGCGTAGTACGCCCGCGTCTACAATCCATGTAAGTGATCGAACTGACCACTATGGAGTTCAGCCTGGTCTCCTGATCCATCTTGAAGCTTCAAGGACCCGAAGTTTCTTCCTCGCCATCTCCGATCTTCCTGAGCTGTGGTGTAGACCAGGGACACTCCTTGACCAGAGCCCACTCAACGGGGCGACCAAAGTTTTTCTGCAGAGCACAGTACGGTTTGTGGTTGCAGTAGTTGTGCAGGGCTGCCAGTAATGACAGAACAGCACTCTGTGTTTTGCGCCTCGCGCTGAGCACATCCTGCAGCACAAGCAGTGGCTGCGTAAAGCTGCAGCTGCCATACCAACTCAGCACAAGCTACCCTCATACCGTACTGGCAACTACTGCTCTGGCTGACCATAACAAGTGGATTTATGCTCAGACCTGGCACCCCTTTCCATGGTTGACCGCTGCTACTCACCTTGAATGCATCAGTGAAGGTTCTCTGTGCCTCCTTGAACTCCGGGGTGCAGAAACTCAACCTGGGGTCTTCATTCTTCTTCAGATCTTGAAGCTGTCAAAGGCGCAGCAGCAGCAGCAGCAGCAACAGTAGGGAAATCATGCTAGCAGCAGAAAGGTGTTTGCCAGAGATGGCTGCTGCTGTGCAAGAGTAGATGAAGTCACCCTTTGACTGCCTTTCAACACATCTGACACCCACACTGATTTGGCAGGGCTGCTGTTGCTAGCCACCGCAGTGCATATGTCGTCACTATATGCAGAACTACAAGTACAGCCCATATGTTGCTCTTCACCCTCTCATGGGACCTGTGCATTGCAACAGGTGGCAGAGCTGCCCGACATGGTTTTGGTGGTTCTGTACTGCGTAGTAGCTCTGTACTGCAAGTGCAACCTCAAGAACTGGGGACGAAACGTCAGGATCATTGGGCATCGAGCCGGTGTATTGAAGGACTGCTGTATAGTTCAATGGACTGTCTAAGCCGTACCTTCTTGAGTTGCTGTCTCATTTCTTCAAGCAGTGCCTGCAGGATAGCGCAACGACATAATCAGGATTTAGAGTTCAATAGCTGTGTGGCCACTTGCTCCACAGTAGACGAAGCTCGGCATTCAGATGTGCAGCAGAGGGAGGACTTTGGCATTTTATCAAGTGAAGTTGTGTGTGTGTGCGCTATGGGCGTTTGACGGTTAGGGTGTGTGCTTGCTGCCATTGCTGCGATTATTGCCCTGGGCAGTCACCATGCACAGCAGCAAAGCTGCAGCTATTTTTGGTGACGTACACACGACACTTTACCGTGTCAGAGAGCTGTCAAAGAGCCGGCTGAGGCCCAACTGATGCGCTACGTGTAAGGATGTGGGTGGCTAGGCTGTAGCAATCTCAAGGCTATGCTGCAAACTTGCTGATTGCCAGATCTTCGACGCCGTACCTGCTGTTCTTTGTCATTGGGGTCCGCCTGACGCTCGAAATCCGCCTGTGATTGCTATGAACGTGTTACTTGGGATTCATCGATGCATGAGATCACACGTACATAGTGGAGATGACAGTTTGCTGCTGCTGTAGCTGTGGTGCCAACCGCCAGCACAGACCTATTCTCAAGCGGCTGCGGATTTTGCTTGTGGCTGCAGCAGTCTTACCAGCTTTTGTGCATCCTCCTCCGTGATCTTCTCGCCTATGTACGTGCTCATGCTGACTTGCGAACAGTTGGATGTGTGCACAGACCAAGGCTGCTTGCGGCAGTATGCAGTGTGGTACTCCACGGAAGCTGCTTTGTGATAGGAGAGAGTATGGTTTGCAAGCCCTCCAGGAGCTCATATGTGCTGGCATCGTCCCCAACACTTCAGTTCGACCTGTCGAGAGTATTTTGACTTGTACCTGCATGATACCTGCAAGCGGGCACCCCATGGCATCTGCAGTTCTATGCAAACCCACAATGTGTTCATATATGCACAATGACTGGGCGAATTCACTCTGTGACAGACTCAGTAGGACCTCCAGGCCAGGCAGTACACCAAGCAAACCCTTCTGCCAGTTACACGCTCAGCTCGGCTCCGATCTGAAGTTTGTCTCCTCAGAAACCCTGCAACCACGACCAAGATATCACATACGCCGTATAGCGAAGTTCCTAAAGCATATGGAGAATTGAAGTGATGTCTTTGAAAGCCAGCATCGTGTTTCTTCTGCAATAAGTTTCCTTGCATGCGGCGTATGTAATTGAAACGTTTGATGCTCATCGCTGCGGGCAACTTATAGCGGGCGTGTCCACATCAGCATACAGCAATGGCATCTTTCTTCCAGGGCGTCAAAAACTTCTTTTTCGGTGGGAGTAGAGAGGTCAGCGCAGGCTACATACATGCACTGCTGTTCAGGGCTCGCCGGCTCAAGGACTGATAGTATATGTTGGTGCTGCTGATGACAGGACAGAGAGGACGGTGAACAGCACCAGGCTTCAAGTAGCGGTCGCAGAGAGAGTGGACACAAGCGTTCACGGCAGCAAACACGACAACCACACAAGCCTGTGCTTCAGGACGTGGGATTCGCCGGGAATGGAGGGGTGCAGGTGGGACTGGCGCCTTTGCAGTAGTTGCAGGACCTCCTGCAGAAGGTAGCAGTTGTCAGTACAAGGACAATGCAGTACTGCAGGCCTGCTATAGGATGCGGTGAACAGTCAATGAAGTACCCAGCTACAGCAGCATTACCAGCACATGCATGTGTTGCTTGTCTGGTAGCGCTACGTAGCTAGCTGTTCACCTGTGGTGACTGCTCAGTATGCAACAACAACAGCCCCAAACTCAATGATTATGACCTCCATTCTGCTGGCTCTTTGGTCGACCTTATCATATCGTCGCATCACAACGTGCCACACTTTGTTTAATGTCTAGATATGTGTCGCAATTGCCCTGCAGGGTCTTGGCTGGTACACATCAGCATTACAAGTAGATGCAGATGGAGATGCAGCACATGCCTTCTACCAAGAACAGCAAAGCAGTAGCAATAACAACAGCAGCAACAGCAGCAGCCACCTGCAGCAGGTGAGGCAGCACAAGCACTTGACCGCTGTTTGCCAGCTAGCTCATGCCAGGTCACCGGGCAGCTGGATGTGCGCAAGTGCGTGTTTGAAGCACAGCAGCTGCCAGTTCTACATGCTTACGAGATTCATATTGCAGCAATGCAGCTGTTACTAGCCTTCAGCAGATTGTGCAGGCCTTCAGCTTGTTTATTAGGATCCTGGACCTTTCGTCCTGCAGCTACAGGCGCCACAATGCTCATGGGCCCTGGCTGCCGCGCACTGTGCTTAACAGTGGATATTAGCAGGCATAGGCTTGTATAGGCTATAGCTGTAAGGTCATCGGCCCCCATTCATATGTCTGTTGTCGTTGCTTTGCAGGTGTCAGGTATCAAGCAGGCTAGCAGGCACCAATGCAGATTGAAAGGGATACGTCAAGGACATGTAGTAATAGCAGCAGAAAGCTAACACGCCGCTGTTCAAAGTTACACATCAGGAATGCCTAGCAGAACTGCAAATGTGCGCAGTGTGCAAACAGCAAACAGTACATGTCCCACAACCGTAGCATAGGCTGCTGATGGGACATGTACAGGGTTGGTTTTCAGCAGGTGTTCAGCAGGGAGTGCGCTTTGTGCTGTTGGCATGATTGAGGCTGATCTGCAGGAACAGCAACACACTTACCATGAAAAGATGAGCAATCCGATGATGCTGCAACCTTTGGGGTTCAGCTTTCATCACCAGCAGAACCGCAGTGGGCTACCACTACAGACAGCAAGTCCAGCAACAAGTCAGCTTTTCAGCAGCCGTCGGCACTTAGCCACACACACGCACATGAGGTTTCTACAGGACCCCCAGCAAAGGCACATGTGACCGCCTGTGCGGGCGGGCGCCATCTGCTGGACAATTTCAGTGCTTGCGAGTAATTGGTGCCAAGGGCTGCCAACCAGCAAATGCTGCAATCCGGCAAACCTAGGACGGCCTGTTGGATGGTATAGGTTTTCAGGCATGCCAGCTCATCTTTGTGACCAGCCAGCCTTTCTTGCAGCCTGTGTCATACAGCAGAGGGCAGTGTCAAACTCTTGATGCAAACCTGTCGCCGCCAGCTGCATGCATGTCTTGTCTGAGGGGCATACCAGGCTGCTGGGGGGTATCACGCCCACTGAGCTTGAAGCCGCCTGGGGTTGACCAAACGGTTTTGTCAATGACTGCCAGTGGTCATTGTGGTAGTCGCTGATTGATCAAAATTGTCCAGGTCCCGCATTAGTGGTCCTGCTTTTGTGGTGTGGGGTTGCAGCAACATGGTGTGCTGTGCAGCAGCACAGCATCACATGCAATACATAGCGATCTCGTCCTGTTTGACGGCAGCAGTTTACGACTGGAATTTCTGCAGCGGCAACGGACATTGGAGGACATCGGACTGCATTGCTCTGGTTGTTCGTTTGATTTTTTGAGCTGGCTTATGGCATGACCTGCCTGCTGATGCTGTGAATTTTTTTTGGCATCCGTCGCTACACATCCGTGCAGCACGTCCGCGCCTTGTGCTGTGTCTCTGCACTGGCCTGTCAGGCATGTGGATGCTGGAGGTCGCGTGCGTTGACTCAAGGCCGCGCTGACTAACAACCCGCGGCGCCACCTGGAGCCGAGCCGTCTGACTGCTGCCAGCGGCGGAGGATTTGGCACAGCTACAAGCCGAATTCTCCCGCCTTAGAGCAGAAAGTGACCACGGCAGAAGCAGCGCATCATGCAAGTATCGTTCTGCTGGCTCAGGGTCTCGAGACCGAGCTCGGCGCCTTCGCGTCAGGCACTGTTCTCCGAAGATCGGCCGGCCCGGCGCGGGCCCGCTGTGCAGACAGTGATTTGCACTTAACGGCACATACGTACACGGTGGAAACGGTCATATACCCAGCTGAATCAGCCCGGTAAGGGCGTCGCAGGTTCAAGCCAGTGCCAAATCTGCGTAAAGGGAAGGTGCGAACGTGGCTACGTTCATGAAAAGCACCGACCAATGCAACGCCGATTCGCCCCCGGCAGCACCAACAATGCTGTTTCCAAATATCAAGCTAGCCACAACTTGCTCAACACACATAGACGGCACAACAAAAGCCACAAACACGAGCAGGGCTGGTCGCCAACGTGAGTGTTATGGCTCGCCACACAACAAGTGACCAACACAGAAGCATCCGGAACAAGCCGCAACACTAGTTTCAAGTCCACCAACTACCAATCAGGCCAACAGACCAGAACATGCACTGCACAGCTGCGACAGATGGAAACTGACAGCAGATACGACAAGCAGATGAATCAAATCTTGCTGGCTCACTGCAGCCAGGCTCCCGTCAATCAAATAGCAGTTGGACAACTGGGCAATCCCTGGTTAGATGATAAACACACCATACACAGCACACAGCATTATGACAGACCAGACACTGTAACACAAATGGCTGGTCCAGCAACTGCTGCTGCTGCTGCTGCTGCTGAACAAGATCGAGCCTTGTAAGGGCAATCAGGTGCACCGTACACAATCCCACCCCTGGGCTGATCAGGCTGATTGATGTGTCAAAATGCAGTAAGGTAAACCATCCTTCACAATGCCGGAAGGCCATAGGGTCCCGCTCTGCACAGCGTCAGCAGACCAGCACGTAAGCTGGTTGGCAAGCCATATGATATTCCAAACACGGAGGAACGTTCAATGCCAAATATGGTCAACGGGATTGTTGCAGTCCAACACACATCCATCCAAGCACCCGCAAACACTTGGCTGCCACAACAATGCTCAAAGCTCAACAACAACTGCAATTGGACGCAACTACAACTAAGCCTTGCTTCAACACCAAGCAAGGCTTCCAATAGGTTGTCTTGTGTTGGCCTGCATCAACCCGACGCACAACTACACTCACTCAGCACAGCATTTTGCAAAGACAATCAAAAGCCCATAGAATCAAATCTGTTGTCAGGGCAACCAGTTGGTTGGCGATGGTCACTGGCCAGTCTGTATGAATATAGACTAGCACAAATGCTTCATGCATGTAGGCTCTTCCTATGAAGGCTGAGAGCCGGTGTCTCAGCGTGTCACATGTTGAGACTGACAGCGTCTGTTCAACCATTCAGTTGCATACACCTGTACAAAACACGCAATTGTCCAACGTACCGACCCAAATATACCCGGCCTAAGGCTGGCTGAACCAGCCAGCCAGCTAAGACACAACAAGTAGCTGCTGTAAAACCACATGATTGGGCATGGACAATTTGAACAGATTGCAGGATATCCTCATCGATGACAATGCATGCCATCCTGTAAGAAAGAACAGCCAGCCGAGACGTGGCTCAAGGTGCGTGCACAATCTACCACATGGTTGTCTCAGGCTACATTTAAACCTAGGCAACTGTGCGGTGTCATCTTGGGGGTCTAACTCCTGCTCCTACGAAGCCTCATGATCTGTCCGTTCTTCACTATGAACTCATCTCTAAGTGTGAACTTCCTAATGCCCCATTTGAAAGTGTACGTAGCTACCACTGTCGAGGGTTTAGTCTTCGGATCTGGGCATGTTACACTCAGCAGGGGTTTAGGCATCTGATCTGCCAGATCACTCATTGCATTGGCTTGTCCAAGGTTACTGCTAACTACTGCTGCTGCACTGCTGCTGCTGCTGTTGCCATTATCTGCATATGCACTGACCATTTTGACTAGCTGCTCCATCCCGCTGTTCAGCCGGCGAATGATCGCAGTTTTGCCGACGTACAGCTGCTTGTCCATTCCAACCATTTTGGCTGTATCATGTAAGATCTGGGTCACTGCTGTTGCTGAACCCCATTTGGTGTCACCAGCAGCGAGTGCTGCTAAAAACGCTTCCGCAAATGCATTAGCAACTTGTACATTGGTCCATCTACTTGGATCGCTGCTGCTGCCCCCGGCTGATGCTGCCAGGTTGCTGCTGCTGATGCTGCTGACGCTGCCCATGCTGCTAAGACCGCCTGCGCTGGTGCTGCTGCCGCTGCTGGTGCTGCTGGCAGCTGCTGTGCTCAACAAGGGGGCAGATCTAGCAGTGTGCATTCTATTGACCGCTACACTAACAAGTGATCCTGTGCTGCTGCTACTGCTGCCGTTGCTGGCAGCAGCCCTGGGACCTGCATCCAGGCTGAACCTCAGCCGCTTATCAGGTACTGCCAGCCTGGTGTCACCACCGCTGCTGCTGCCGCTGCCACCCGGCACCCCAAGAGACGAGCTACTGCTCTGAACCTCTGCACTGGCCAACCTGCCACTGCTGCCAAAGCTGCTGCTGCCAGCAGCGGCCTTGGTTGTAGGGTACAACGGCGGCAAGCCCTGACCTGGGTCAGAGAGCTGCTGCTGCCGGAGAGGCTGCTGCTGCTGTGCAAGGATACTCTCATGTGCGGATCGGCTCCTCCTGGCAGCAGCAGCAGCAGGATCCTTCCCAGGTTCTTTCAGGCTGGAATGCACTGGCTGGGTGTGGGTGGCCCTTCGTAAAATGCTCCTCAGGCCCTCATTGCTGCTGCTGCCGCTGCTGCCAGAGTTGCCAAGCTGCGGATCAGAAGCCGCGGCCTTAAGTTTAGCGGATCCACCAAACGACATAACCCTGAGTAACTTGTCTTTAGCACTGGACTTGCCAGGGCTGCTGCTGCTGGCAGCAGTGGTGGCAGCAGCGACGGCCGACATGCTGCTTGCTGATACTGACTTTCTTAGGATCCTGTGTCCGCTAGTGTTTGAAGCTGTTTCGGGGTCTAGAACTTCAAACACCTCACATGGATCTCCACCTGCAAGGACAACACATACAACATCGTTGTCCCATGTTACATGACATTTCATGCTGCACTGTATGGCTAGATGCTACAAAACTCCAAACGCAAGAGACACGCAAATGCACACTGTCTAAGATGAGACCATTGAATTGCTACGTTCAGACACACTGGTTGCAAGCCGTGCAGCCAGCTGCATGCCAAGTCGATGCGATCATGTGTCACTGGCCTCGACTGACATGATGGCAGGCAGCATGCCTTATATGGGGCCACTGAGACCTGAGTATCCCCTGCGCTGTTGGCCAGATAACTACTTGCTGCATTTCAGGCCGTGCAACTGCGTTTACAACCGCATTTGGCAGCCTCCTACAAACATAAGCAGGCCAACTCTATCCTATATTAGCCTCTATGCTTCTAATAGGAAACCTACATTCCGTAATGCATGCAACAAAGTTGCGCCCCCCTATGCACAACTGACAGCAGTCTGGTCACAACATCAGCACATGCCAGCACTGAGAACAAATACACACCGTAAGTCCGCACAGTGAGAAACAGTTTCGCAACTGGTGCAGACGCTTGCCCAAGATGAGCCAGAATCTCCATCAGCTGCAAAATTGTTATCATGTGAAGCTTCACAAACAAGTAGGGCATTCACAAAGACTTATAAGATTCAAGAAGTGATAAGGAAAAGGGGGGTAAATGTGGGATGTGCTGCGCTGATGTTTGGCGGTACAGGGTACAACAATGATGCAACTTGCATCTGGGCCCCAGATCGAAACAAGGAAGCACATGTATACTTTACTGCTCTTACCCAATACAGTAGATGATGTGGCCCAGCTGATCCTGCTGGTCTTGGATGCCACACTGGCAAACACCGCCGGGCCGCTGCTGCTGCTCATACGCACACCGGCAGCAGCAGCAGCAGCAGTAGTGCCGCTGGCAGCAGTAGTGAAGCTCGATAGACTTGCAGGTACTGATGCTGCTGTGATCACTGATCGGCCACTCAGCTGCTGCTGAGAGGTAGACAGCAGCGTTGTCGCTACTGTCTTCTGCAGGGAAAGTTGAGCAAATGGCGACGCTGCTGGCTTTGCTGCTGTTGGTGTGCCTGGTGCTGTTGGTGCTGTTGGTGCTGCTGGGAAGCTGCCGCTGCTGCTGAACCGAAACCCGGCCCCAGATGCTGCTGCTGCTCCTGCTGCAGAACCCATGTCCCCCTGCAGCGCATTGCTGCTGCCGCTGCTGCTGCTGACAGCACTGATGTTATGTGATGTTAGT
>NSMO01007272.1:0-12414 GCA_002588565.1 Coelastrella sp. UTEX B 3026 | reverse complement strand
GCTCCAAGTCTCACACAACTACCAGCTTCACTGAGTTATCTCGCTCGCATTTGAACGGAACAGCGTTTCATAAGGCAGCCTAGGGCTTGGTGTCTTATCGGGCCTGCCTACAGCGCAGTTTGTTTCTCCTGACTGTTCCTCACGGGAAAGTTCTCGAGCCACAAAGCGTCAGGAGCTAACATGCGCCACGCGAACTGTGCAATCAGCGTATACACTGGCATATCGTCGTTCCCTCGCTGCGCGTGCTTGCTGCATGATCTGGGAAAGGTCGCACAGCACAGCAGCTCCATTGTAGTGACACCGCACAGCTCAGCAGCTTATGGCAGCATTCGCAGACCTCTAGCTCACCGGCATCACGTGGAGTTTATAAACAAACGTTCTGATTTAGTAGCGACCGACCAGACAACATCCTGCCATTTCAATGCACCACAACGTCACCTGTACTGCACAAGCAGTACAAGTGTCCAAGCCGTGGATCTCCATTATCAGCCCGGCGAACCGCTTCGCATTCGTTGGATATCTGCACCGTAACAGCTATATACACCAGCTACTCGTGTGGTGCTGGTTTTTCATTTGGGAAAGCTGCACTGCGGAGTATCGGATACCGAGCCGCGGTATACGGCTATCGATTTTTGTGTCGACGGTATACGGTATCGATTTTCAATCATTGAAAATCTGAGGCTGATTACCAATCAGCAAGCAAACGGTTTGCTTGCTGCACCGACTCATGAGGCTCATGATTGACCAGGCTGATTTGGGTGGCGGCCCCTTGCATTGCATTGAAGTCTTCACATTGTTTATATATGCTGCAAAGCCCAAGTTCAGTCGTTCAGCTGACACTGGCATCTTGGAAAGCCTCAGGGTTGCATGTTTGAAATCAGGCTCTGCAGGTCACTGAGACAGCATGATGCTGTCAGCACACAAGTCCACAACCGATCATCGGCTTCGACTGCTGAGCAACCACACAGACAGCACCAATTACCAACTACAGAGTTCCTGTCCAAACCTTGTCTAGTTCGCCACCTGATCGTGCAGGGTTGGCAGGGGTTACATACTTACAAGCCTTGTAATCAACAGTTGTAGATAACAATACGTACATAGCCAGCCTGAAACATGCTCACATACTGTCATAACATTGACGTTGCTGCAACACACACCATCAAGTGCTGATTCAAGATCTACTAGCGTAGTATGTTCTATGCCATTACGGCAGTGCATCTGTTGTACATCACCACAAGCCTACCATATCAACATTGATGCCACAGACGATAGCAACTCTCCATTAGCAAGCTATGTGCTATGCCCCTGCAGGCGTCTCCATTGTGATGTTATCATGCTAGAAAGATAGTGCACCAGACGAGGCCAAACGTGCAGGATGTACCTTACTCAGTAGAGCTAGCATCGGATAAACAGCATACACAGGCAAAAGACAGCAGTGACCAGGCTCTGCTGTTTCAAGCCTGCATTGAGCTCCACACCGGCATTCCCTCCTTCCCATGCACAATGGTTCGTATACGCCAACCATGCCAAACCAACCTCATAATACACTGCCGAGAGGACGATCAGTAGTTGTCCCAGCAAATGTTGTACATCAGCAGCACAGCAGTGCAGACCAGATACGTACGAAGAGCTTCTGGTAAACTTTTCAAAAGCCAAGTGTAACAAGCAGATAGACAGCATGTAACACTCTGCCAACATGTTGGTTACCACCGTATAACATACTAGCATTGGCCACTGCAAGCAGCCACAGTCACCAAGCCCATCATTGGGCGACTATTACCGCTAGTAAAACAGTGTAAGTTGTGGTACAGCATGCCCACCAAACAGCCAGGCCAGCCATTCAAGAGCCACAAGCTGAGCATGCGTTGTTAACTGCAGCTAAGCCGCAACCACACAGGTCCTATGGTTCAGGTGTGATGCTGCACAAGTGCCAGATGCCCTGCCATGTTACATGCCCACATGGCACACATGACATGCAGTGGTGCATGATCCATCAACTCATGAAAGCCGTGGCAGAGCACTGTGAGCATATGCTGGGAAACAGACGCCTGAACAAACACCGCAAATGCCATAATACGTTGCAGGGCGTTCATACGATTCACACGTACTAATACAGTTAACTTACATACACAAAAAAGGGCAGCACAACAGAACAACAGTGCCGCTGCTGCCGTAACTGTACACACCCCAGAATACACTGCACATACAAAGGTTGTGCAGAGGCTTGAATACAACATGAAGATAGAAATGCGCCAACATAACATGCAGGACTCGGTGTAACCTTGCGACATGCGTACGGTCATCATTTAGGCACCGTGTTGCGGGCGGAGTTGTTCGGTCAGCGCCAACCGGAACGCGCGTTCAAAACCGCAGTCAACCTAACAACAGTCATATGCATGCGAGCAGATCAAAATGATCTGGAAGACAACTGGGTGGTCCATTACCTTCGTGGGACCAGCCACAAGAGATACAACTGTAACAAATACACACGTACAACATGCTATATCAGTGGAGCCAGTCCACAGAATGCAGAAGAACCATTCTGTCAAAAAACATGCATTTTGCCAAATCCATGCACCCAACTTCAGACCAACTTACATGCGCACCTTGTCCCAGAATCAACGCATTCCAACCATCATTGGCACACCAAAGCTGTAACAAGCATTATAATCCAGCACGCAAGCTTTAAAACAAACGTGCCTCCATCGTTTTGTACGAAAATGGATAGTTTTTCACCCTAGCATGGCCCAGAATGTACTCGTCCTTACCATTTCCCTTACTCCCGGACACCCTTCCAAACCTCAAACCCTTTGCACCGAGGCGGACTTCAAGTCTGTGTGCAGCACCTTGGGTTACGTGCTTACAAGCCTTCTGCAGCTTACTCTCAGCCTTGCTCAAGTCACCCGCAGCTTTTGCTGCTGCAACAGCACTGCGGTGGTCCCATCCAAGATTATGGGTCCATACACGGCCATCATGTGCTGCTGTCTTGTCACCAGCAGCAGCAGCATGCTGAGCTGGCGCTGGATGTGCTACTGCTGCAGCATGCACATTACTGCTGCTACTACCTACTGCAAACAGCCGGTTGCTGTTGATTGCGGTCCAGAAGGGGGCTGCAGCGCTGCTCTTTGTAACAGCTGTTGGTAGCTTCTGCCCCACAGGGTTGGCGGCAAGGGACTTCTGACCACCGTGTGCCTTGAAGACAGCAATAGCCAGCTTCATCTGGACATCTCTATGCGCCCGAGCGACTGCTGCACAAATGTCTTGCAGAACGTCAGCACCGTTGGGCGTAGGTCCTGTTATGTCGTCATGCTGATTGAGAAGCGCCGTTTGCAACTGCTTAGAAAGGCTGAAGAGCTGTTTTGCTGCAGTCAAGGCTGCATCGATAGCCACAAACGCTGGCTGCTGTTTCCTGTCACTGCCTGAAATGCTGTTGGCAGTGGCAAAAGGCTGTACAAATGCTGGCAAGTCTGCGCTTGGTATGTTGCATTGGAAGCTTCTGGCACGTGCTGTTGCCAGCAGCTGCAGCACTGCATTCAGAGACTGCTGCATGTGGCCCAGGGACTTGTCCATTTTGTGTGTATAATACACATCCACTGGTCTCTTGGTGATTGCTGGAGCCGCAGCAGGATAGCCTGAGGTGGTAGCTGCAGCAGGCTGCTGCAGTTTTGCTGGTTGAGTGTTGGCAATACCAGCAGCAGCAGCAGCATGGCTGCTGGCTGAGGATTCTTTGGGTGGTAGCATAGGGAGGGTTGCCCAGGTGGATACCCAACTATTGCAGCTAACCCCCTCGCTGCTGCTGCTGTCATTACTGCTGCTGCTGTTTGTGCGGGCATGCTTAGCATGGACAGCAGCAGCAACCGCAGCAACAGCCCATTCTGGCAGTCGCAGGACAGGTGCAGCTGCAGCTCTCAGAGGCTGCTGTTGCTTTGGCTGATGCTGCTGTGCTTTAGCAGTCTGGGTCCAAGCTGCAATCCCCTTGCTGCTGCTGCTGCTGTGATGCTGCACAAGTTGCAGCTCTTTGGAACAACTGCTGCAAGTGATGGGTGGAAGCATTGGCAGCGTTAGCCCGCCACTGCTGCTGACTGTTTGAGCGCCATTGCAAGCCCATTCACCTTGCTGCCAGAGTTGCTGCTTGGTTGTGCAGATCGGCGGGAGCATTGGGAGGGTCAAGCCTGCTGCTGCTGCTGCTGCTGCTGTCGTTCGAGCTACAGCAGCAGCAGCAGCAACAGGTCCTGCTGCAGCTGCTGGAGGAGGTGCATACACCAGGGGTGGCAGCATTGGCAGTGTTAGGCCAGCACTAACACTAGCTGCTTTGTCCCCTAGCATCAACACGCTGTTATGAAGGCGGTTTGTTTCTGAAGCCAAGCTGCACTGAGCTGGGATCGAACTGGGTACCTTAGGGTTTGCAGCTGTGCTGTTATCAACCTTGACTCTTGGTTTATCAGACTGCACCAGCAAGCACGGGGGTGCTGGGATGTACAGCGCTGGAATAGGCTTGATGGGCTGGGTGATACGCCTGACAACTGCCACCACAGCTGCTGCAGCTGCCGAGGCAACCCCGCCGGGGCCGCTCAGCGGAAGACTCTCGTTCGGTGCCCTGAACAACGGACACCGGCTGAGCTTCGCTGTTTTGTGGCTGCTTTTGTTGTTGAAGGTAAGATGTTGCTGCCCTTGCTGAATTAGCTGTTTGCCAAGGACGGGACGATATTTATCCAGAGCGTACTGTGCGAGCTGCTTGCTATTTGGGCCTGCCGCGAACATCTGCACCACATCGCGCTCTGACAGCTGCCTTTCCGTAACAGCCTTGCAGGGCCATAGATACTGAAGCAGCCAGTTTGCTGCCGTGCTGTTGGATGGCCGAGCCTTGCGCAGCATGTCGCCAGCATGCCCGCCGCTAACCGGCGCCGACTCAGCTGCGGCAAATGATACCCAATCTGGTGCATCGTCGCTACCAACGCTAGCCAGTTGCTGGCAGCGCCAAACGTACTCGAATAGCCACTGCAGTGCTGTGCTGTTGGTGTACCGAGTGGCAAGAGCTGCTGGCTGATCTGGTGTCACTGCTGGGCCGGTTGAGCTATCCATCTGTGCGGCAGCTGCTGGCCGAGTGCTCTTAGGTCTGAAGGTTCTGAACAGTGCCCAGGAATCAGCTCTATCAACACGCTTTATATCAGCTTCGTCCGTGCCTGCAGCACAACAAAATCAGAAGGCCGGCCTCACTTGAGTTGCTTGAATGTACAATACTCAATAGCAAGCAGCCAGTGCCATGCACTGCAGTTGGCGGCCTTGTCGCCTTCAAACCAAAGCGCGATGTGAATCATGCCCAGAAATACTCCATTTGATGGTGATGATCCTGCATTCACAAAGCAGATGACAAGCTAACATCGAGTCAGATTGCCAACACACAAGGCACACCGCAGCGTACCACATAGTAGCGTCCCCAATAAAACACCATCAAAAAGATCATTGCAAGCTCACCAGCTGCGTTGCTGCCAGCAGAATTGTGAAGCCCCCAGGATGCCTTTGGAACCTTGGCTGCTGCAGCCACCATTGCAGTTCTGTTGCTGACGATAGCATCGGCTATGGTTTTAGATACAGTAGGCTGCTCAACGTGCTTGGGTTTGTGAGCCTCAGGGAGTGTACAAGCAGCAGCTTTGCTGTCTGGCTTGCTGGTGCTTCCTGATATCGTGCCTGCGGACAACATGAGGAGCAAAATCAGACTAATGGAGTACATACACAGCTGCTGTGAGCTTGGGGTGCTCTGCAAGAGCTGCACTGCCACTTGCAGTTGCGAATCAAGAGGTTGATGCCGCACACATACACAAACAATAATTCAGACCCCACGTTATGGCTATGATGAACTCTTTCAACCCCCAGTATCCAGTCATGGTACCTGTCCTTTTGCTACAGGGATACAGGAACCATGCCCAGAAGCCTTGACAGCACTACAATCCGTGCACGTCAGCTGCTGTAAGCATGGAGTTCTCTGCATTAGCTGCCCTGCCACTTCCGATTGCAGATCAGGTCAATGCCGCACACATACTACTATTGAGACTCGTTATGGCTGTGATGAACTCTTTCTAACCCCCAGTATCCAGTCGCCTCACCTGTCCTATTGCTAAGCAGCACAGGAAGCTTGCGTAGACGCCCTGAGAGCCATGCAGCCCTCTCGTACACGCCATCTGCAGCAAGCATGGGGTACTCTGAAACTGCTACCACAACTGTGCTGTTGCTGTGTTTGGGTTTGCCAGGCCACCTAATCTCCCCAGGTGCAGCAGCGGCTGCTGCCGCAGGGCTGGCAGCTGCTGCAATGGGCTGCTCAGGGATTGACCCTCTGATATGCTTGGGTCTGTAGGTGCTGAACAAAGCCCAAGCGTCGCCACTGTGTGGGGGTTGCGTGCTTGCTGCATGGATGCCTGCAAGATGCAGCACAGAATAACACGGGACAGCAGTTGATGCCCAATCACAGTGGTTGTAGCCAAAGTGTTGTTGAGACTAATAATGGCAATCAACACTTGGTGCATGCTTGCATTTACCATACGTGGTACCCTTATGAAGTTCAAAGGCTTCCACAATGACAGTTGTGGAATCACCTGTAAGATTGCTGTGTAACACATCTTGTGCAAGTGGCCTGGACAACCGCAACGCCCTCTCATAGATGTCGGCCGCCAGCCAACTGTTCACATACTGTAGTGCACATCCGCCTGCCGTAGCGTTGACAGATCCTGCCCGCTGTTCAATAGGCTGGACAATCAAGTGCTTGAGAGCGGCTAAAGCTTCTGTGATGCCGGCAGCCACAGAAGTAGCTTGGGGAACAGCTGGTCCCCCAAGACGCTCGCGTCTGTATGATTCCAACAGTTCCCAGGCGTTCATGCTCTGGAACGGCTTAGCAATGACTGCCTCATCATCTGCAGCAGAACAGTTGCACAGGGGTTAGCGGATTGATGACGGAGCATGTGACTTTAGGCTGGATGCATAGATGAGCAACCTTTCTCCCTGGGGCAGGTCATTGGAGTGCCAAGTGGGGTCCACTGGCAGGGGTTGGGGTGCAGCAGGGGGAGGGAGACAGCCTGTAAAGACAAGCTAGAACAGCAGGGCCAAGCAACATCCGATTCAGCTACACCAGTAGGCATGGCATGCCTTGTAATCACACTAGCACACGTCAACAACACCTCAACTGTCAGGGCTGCACTACTTGATGGGTACAGTATCAAGTACTCGCAATGTCACTGGTAGCTTCTCACTATCGAGCGTGTTTCTGCTCAATGGCTGTGACCACTGTAGCACCGTAGCATCATAGATATTACCTGCTGCTGAAAGCGACTCTTGTGCTGCCGCTGCTGCTCCAGCTGCTCCAGCTGCTCCTGTTGGGACTCCATTGACAGCAGCATCAGCTTTGGCAACAGTTGGTCTCTCAAAACGCTTGGGTTTGTACGTCCTGAACAGTGCCCAGGCATCTGCGGACTCATCATTCGCCGCAACCATCAGCGCCTTGCCATGGCTGGCACCAGCAGCTGCGCCTGTCACGGCTGACTCTGCAGCTGCAGCAGTGTGCTGCTGGGGGACAGCCGGCTGCCTAAAGCGCTTGGTTCTGTATGACCTAAACACCGCCCAGGAGCTAGCTGCATCAACAAGTTTGTCATCTGCCACAATCATTAATGCCTTATGAGGTGACCCACTAACAGCTCTGACAGCCAAGTCTGTCGGTAAAGAAGGGACTGGTGCTGGTGTTGGTGCTGCAAAGGCTGAAGGAGACGCTGGTTTGCCGAATCGCTTGGGTCTGTAAGCCCTGAACAGGGACCATGCACTGGCATTGCTGGCCGGTTTGGATGCTGAACCCGGTCCTGCTGGGGTTCCTGCAAACACCACACAAATTTGCAGCACAGCACTGAGAAGTGTATGGTAAGCCAGCTTGTTGTGGCAATATGCAAGCACAACAGAATGCTTTGGTGTTGCTGGCAGGTGGTCTGAGGTCCAGGCGCCACCAACATCAGCTGGCAGTCTGGGCGAGTCAGATCATTGAATTGTGTCTGTGGACTGCAACAAGGACACCAGCCACGGAGCCAGCCAATCTTGTAATTGCAAGCCTGCAGATGTCTGCTTCCCATTGCTAGCGGCAATGGAAGTCCCTGTCCCACCTGTCACATTGCGTTGAACAGTGTTCCAGCACCTGGGGCAAACCAGCATTGGATTCCAGCTCACTACTGCCTCAGCAGAAGCTGGCCCTGCTGATGCTGCTGACATGTTGCAAGCAGCAACTTGGCAGCCTTCAAGGGCATGCACATCATTACCAATGTAGGCGGCTCTGAAGCCCATGAAAGCCTTGAATCGGTCGACTGACCGGCTGATCTTCGCGCGTAGACTCGGGAGTTCTGCGAAGCATTCAAAGACGTATGAAGCGCTGTGAGATCAGAAAGAGCATCCACGCTCTGCGGCTGTCAGCTAGTCCCAAGTTGCGACATGCGCTTGCAGCTTACCAGTGCCAGTTGCAAACAGCAGCACGCCAACATTACTGGAGCAAGAATATGCCGCGGGGCAACGTGAGCAGGCAGACACAGCAAAGACCATTGCACCTTTCAGCAGCAGTTCAGCTAGCAGTACCTTACCTGTTGCATTTGGCCTGACGTCAGCAAAGCACAGCGGACATGACAGCAGTGGGTTCCAAGAGCTTTCTGCCCCCACGAGCCCTGCCGGTCCTGCTGCATCACCTGCTGCTGCTGTAGCATTGGACACAGCAGGGGCAGCACCAGATGCCTCACAGGTCATCAGATCCTGAGGTTGCAAGCTGAGCTGGATACTATATGGCCTCTGGTCTGCTGCAGCTGAAGCATGGGCTGCTTTTGCTGCTGTCCTGTGCCATGGGTTAGCCACCGGGCGTGTGACACCTGCAACAGCGACAAGAAGAGACCGTACATCAGCTGAATCCAGTCAACAATTGTACAGCATGTTACTTCGATGTGCCACAGAGTCAGCAGCTCACATCTAGGGCGGTGCTCTGACAAGCATTTGCCATGTCTGCATTGGCTCAGTGACTTCAAAGACGACATCAGCTGAGACAGCAAAAGCATTCACATGTGACATGGGCCTTAACCTTGCCCCAAAGCAAACACACACATTTGTACACACCTGTGCTGTTGACCTGTACAGGCACTATCTCCCAGCATACAGGGCACCCCAGAAGCGGGTTGTAAGGGCTAGGTGTCCCCGGCACAGCAGTAGCAGCAGCAGCACCCTTGGAAGCTGCAGGAACACTAGCAACACCTGCAGCAGTAGCAAACAACAGGTGTGCCTCTACGCCCCAACTCCCAACAACGGGTCTGTACACAGCAAGACACAACAGGCGTGACATGGGGGCATCATGCAGGGTGTTAGACATAAAATGCTGGCTGGAGACTATTGTGCTGCAGGACTTGTGGAATGGTTACACACAGGATCAGGATTGCAGCTCATATGGGTTATATCTGTGACACAGCAATGCATATGGACCCTGTACGACTTTGTTTAAGAGATCCTACCTCATGATGCACAAGCAGCAGTACCCTTGCAGTGGTGAAGCATACATTCTGCAGCACAGGAAGAGGACAGGGTTTATCCAAGCTGCATACACCGCTCTCACCTGATGCGTTCATCACCTTGTCACCCTTGCAAACAGGACACGCAAGCAGCGGGTTGACAGCTGCCACAGTCTCCCTGCTATCATCCCCACCGCTAGCCTTCTGCTGTGCAAGACGTACAGGGCAAGTTGCCACAGCTGCTGCAGCTGTACTGTCCTGAGAGCTGTCATAGTGCTGGCTGCTGCTGTTGACAGCTATGATTGCAAGCTCTGTGGAGGTGTGCAGACACCCATGCGGCCAGCCACGCTGTGCATATGAGGCATTGTATGTATACGTAAAGCGAGGCGGGATGTACAGGTCATCGTGTGCAATGGTTGCATCAACTTGGAACAAGTGCTGACTGTATCTTGGGCTGATAGGGATGACCCCACAGGCCAGCAATACCACCAGGGTTATGATGATACATATGATAGTGGCCACGTATGCGATGGCCAGGGGGATCACAACTTTACCAATGCTGGCGAAATACATGCATGCTGCTGTTCCTGCAGAGGCTGTTGCAGCATCCTCAATCGTGGCAGCTGACGCTGGGGAGACAACCGCGTCTACTGTTGACTCAGAATTCGCTTCTGGCGTTACAAGGTCTTCCACAGCTGGGACCTGGTGTTCCTCTGAGGGGACGGCTTCGGGTACTGCAGTCTGTGCTGATGGCACTGCGCTGTCCTGACGGGGCATTGAAACGCTCGACATAGCTTCCAATATGGCGTCCTGTTGCACGCACAAGGTGTGTGAAACGCTCGCATGTTTCAGAAGCCCATGTGTTTGAAGTGTATCGGCAATCGCTGACGGTGCTTGTACATTCAAATGTGCGCACCCTCAGCGGCAGTCAAAGCGGAGAACGTGCATTGGCAATAAATCTGGAAATACCTTTGATAGCTGATCATAATGGAAGTCCTCCAGAGCCTCTATCACCGCCGAGGCTACACGAGTGGGGCTGTCAGGTCTGCTCTCAGTTTCGCTGTCACTGGACAGAAGGGCCGAATCTGCCAGACTCAATACATCAAAGTCACGCCCTTCCTGAGACTCCGAGTCCATTGACGGGCGTGGGACCAGTTCAAAGTCGTCATCACTGAAATCCAGCAGATCAGGCACGCTCGATGGCATCGTGCCCGTGTGCAAGTGTTGTATTACAACCCCTGGTATTAGTAACGTCGGGTTAAGGCTGGCACGCTACCCTGGTGGTTGATCAAGCAGGTAAGCACATTTGTAATGCAGCGTGCTGCTTAGAGCACACAGACCATCATACAAGGTCACAGTAGACAGAACGTATGGTGATTGGTGAGTGCAATGTCTAAACTCTGTTCCAGCGGCAGCAGGTGCTGATTAGGTAGGGCTTAGAGGCTTCAATTCAACTGTGCCACGGGCACTCCTTCAATATCCTGCCCAATGGCTATGTGTACAACATGATCCATAGCTAGTGTAGGGTAACTGCGCTGCGTTGTTCGTGATCCATCACCCAAGGCTGGGACCGTCTGCGCGTGCTTTCTGTCCGAATACGCGAGGGCGCATGCTTGCTTTACCTGCTTGCTTAGGGACTCGCCGTGGGGACGTTCAGCGCTAGCCGGCTTCAGCTGCTAGTACGTAGTTATCATATCAGCACCCTTGTAGGTTCGATAGCATGGCAGACAGCTCGGGCAGCAGGCAGCAGACAATAGCTTATTACCTGCGAAAGATTGGGCAGGGCGATTCAGCAAAGTGGGAAAAGGTGGGTTGGGAAGGCAGACCATAGCTGTCAGCTGGCACCTATGGTTATGGGTGCCAGCCAGCTGTACAGCAGGCAGCCAGCTGATTGCTACTGATGGGTGCAGGATGAACTACTAGATGTTATATACTGGTTCAAGCAAGCGATAGCCATTCTTTTCGGGCTGTTATGGGGCATAGGCCAGATCACAGGTCTCGTGGGCTTTGTCTCGTAAGTACAATAAGTGCAGTTAAGGGACTCCTATTTTCAGGTGCCAAGCAGTACTGCAGAGTCTAAGGTCCCTCCGGCACACCTATTCTATTGCCTCCTCTTCTTATTTGTACGCCTCCTTTGTTGCTGAAATCTATGGCTTAATTGAGGGGTTTCCAGGAGACATGCTGTCTTGAAACCCCCTGTTCGTATTGATGCTCTTGCTGCTGACTGCGGTGTGTGCCTGACACGTCTTGTCGCCTGCAGATTTGTCGTTTTTAACGTTGTACTAACGATAGCAGCATATAAAAGCTTACTCGGGTAAGCCATGACTCAGCACACCAGCACAACCCAGCAGCCATGCAGACCTGTGTCAGTTGCAGCAGTGGAAGCCTGTTCCTGTGCAGTACAGAGCATTAACCAAGGCTTCCTGGTCGTGTACAGCGGGTGTCACCTTTGCAAAGCAGTTACCATGCAACCAGCACTTGGTATGCACTGTCTGCTGCTGTGTTACTGCAGCAGCAAGCAGCAGTACAGGGATCACTGGTACACTGTTGCAGGGCTCCTGAGAGCAGCAGTGCCAGCAATGGGTGTCCGCCAGCAGCCAGTGCTGCATCGAGCGCATCTGCGCACGCCAGTAGCAGTTCAATAGAAACCGGCGCGCTTTTGTTATGGATTGCAAAGGCTAGAGCTTATCACTCTGCGCAGCACCAAGTTACAGATTCTCATGTGCAAGCATGCTGCCGCAGAGATGCACGTTGTGTGTATGCAGATTCCTATCAATTGGGCGTCTGCTCACACAGCTTAGGGATGATAAGGCCGCCTTGCTGCTCTGCTGCAGGATTGATGAAGAAGAGTACGGGGGCCATCAAGAGCTAGTTACAGAAGGACTGCCACCAAGCATCCCGGGTT
>NSMO01007253.1:213-24312 GCA_002588565.1 Coelastrella sp. UTEX B 3026 | reverse complement strand
GGCTGGGCGTACTTCCAAAAGTGGTACTCATCAAGCCACTACAATGTCAAAGTCTTGGCAATCGCAGAGCTGATCAAATGCTGGTTTGACAACGTGCCAACAATGGAAATCAAGCGGGGCAATGCAGCTGAGCTTGTGGCGCGTGGATACTTCTACAAGAATCTGTAAGTGTCTTGCCTTGATTCCCATTTGTTTCACATGATTATCACTTCCTTGCAGAGCAGCAGCAACAGCAGCACAGTGAGCAACAGCAGCAGCACAAGACAGCAGCAGCCCTACTGGCCGGTTCAGGTTACAAGCAGCAGCTTTTCTGCCACCGATCTGCCACCAATCAATACATTGATCCACACTCCCTTGAGCACTGCACAAGCAGCAAAACAGCAGCTGCAGCTTTTCAACCCAGCAATCATTCAGCATAAACAGCTGCATCTGACAGCGGAGCGGCCATAGCTGCTCATGGCGTGGCAGCAGCAGGCAGCAGCAAGCAGCAGGCAGGCAGGCAGGCCCTCAACGCCATTTAAAATGGTACATGGCAGCTTAGTCCCGCACTGCAATCGCTGCAGCTGCTGGCACCCACGACTGTTACAACAGAGCCACCTGCTGGGAATGACACCGGTACTTGTGCATACCCTGATCACCCATTGATGTCAGATCTACCTTCAGAGGCCGGCTTCCCTCCTCATTGGTATATAAGGTATATTCTAGATGGTGGGTATCCACTGTAACTTCTCTCTCTCTCTATAAGCTACCCACCAGCCATAACACTATGGCCATCGGCCCCGCGCCCCATTCCAGAGGCGGAAACACCACCACCCAAAGCAGTGATTCTATCATTGCCATACTTGCATCGAAGGCGCAAACCCCAAGCATCCATCAAATACCGAGTGACTCGAATACTGAGTGACAGATGTAACTCATTGGTGACCAAATCAACCTGCAAGAGGGCCGTGTGGGGATCTGCATCTGTTGCTGTGCTGTCTTTCTATAAGACAAGCACTCACCAAGCACGTGGTGTTGGTCCACAAGCTCCCTGTGCTGCAAACATCAAATTGGGGCTAAAACCAAGCACCATAATTGGTTTCAAGAGCGATGTTATTCTTGTTGCACTGTGATTTAGCAAAAGTGCTGGTGGCCTGCACAGCCCAGTGCTTGCTCTCAAACAGCCAGGAGCTGTTGTTGCCCAGGACGACAGCTCAGGTATCATGGCCATAAGTAGCATCAGCCTGACAGTAAATCTTGTCTGTTAATGCTGTTGCTTGTGTAGGGACCAGCTCAAAGCCGAGGGCAAAGATCATTTAGTGGAGCAAATCCTGTTATCCATAGAAGAAGTTTGGGGGTACAGATTTGAAGAAGGCCTGAACCCTGATCTGGAGTACCTGGATCATTTGCAGGAACCCCTGAAAGTAACATACCGGCCGTTGGTATTCTACCTGATATGTGAATGTGGGGCTCTACTGAAGCACTGTATGTTGCTGGCTGCTGGATTCAAGGGGCACACGTATGGGTCGTACACATACTACACATATAACTTGCCGACAGAGTGGCAAGCTGCACATGGGTGAGCGGCGGTTGAGGGTGTTAGTGAGCGCAGTTGTTCAGGGTCGCCGGTGTCACATACCAGCAGGAAGGGTTTGTCCAGATAATAACAGGTCCACGAATGATGCATGCTCAGTGCTGGCCTGCCTCTACTAATGCTGGCATTTTTGATTCCGCGGCCTAACACCATGTGCTGCGCCAAAGAGGTAGCTGAATTCAAAACTCGACTGTCTGAAATTATCTTCAGTCTCAGCCAAACACTTCACCAGCTGCCCTGTGCCGGCTAACAAATGGCTGTCAATATTCTGCAGGCAGCAAGCGTCCAAGGATCACTTGCACCCCATAGTCTTCCTGCACGGTGTGGGAGCTGGCCTGCTGCCGTACATTCCCTTCCTGTTGCGGACTACGGCACTTGGCCGGCCCATATTGGCCGTTGAGTACAAGCATCTGAGCATGAGGTGGACGGATTTCATTCCGACAGCTCCGGAGGTGAGGATGGCGCCGAGCGCTCCGTCGCAGATCGCTCGCCGGGTAGGAGAGTAGCCTTCGCACCACGCTTGCCTGCGTATGTTCAGCAGCAGCGTGAATATCTTATGTCCGACGAGAATCGGACTTGTGCAGACACTGACAATCTGTAGTCCGTGATACATCTGCAGGTGGCCCATGATATGTCCGGGATGTTTGACCTTCACGGGATCGAGAAGGCCTCAGTCGTCGCTCACTCGTACGGTACCTTCTACGTCAGCTGCCTGATCAAGCTTCACCCGGAGAAGATCCACTCGGCGTGTCTGATCGATCCTGTATGCTGCTGCATGTGGAGCGGACACTTGATCAGCAACTTCGTATACAACCCCGCACGATCGACGACGGGGTCGATCACGTGGCTGATCGCACGCGATATTCATACCGCGACTAGCGTGAGCCGGAACTTCTTCTGGACGGACGTCAACATGTGGCCGGACGAGGTGCCGGAGCGGGCAGTGGTGGTGCTCAGCGGCAAGGTGGGTGTCAATGTGTTGCGGCAATGATCAGTGCGCTCTTATCGCTTGTTGTATGAGACACAAGAGAATATGTGAGATCAGTGTCTCCTGACCCCAGCACCACCGACGCACAGGAGCCTGGACTGCTAATGGCGCCATGTACTACTGTTAGCAACCTTCCCAAGATTACAAGTACAGTAGATTGCTATGGACGCATGGTGCGCTGTGTAAATGTCAACGACAACATCAGCCACTTGTATAAATCCTACACCGGCTCTGTTGTTGGTGTCTTCAAGTAACATCACTAAAATTATAGTTGTGTGAGCAGTGATTGGGGTTTGCAACGGCTTATTGATCGGCTCTTGCTTCCTTCGTCAGACCTCATTGTGCTGTTGTAATCCACCACTACACAAACAGTACATGTCGCTGGTTGTATTACAGGATGATCTGGTTCCGGTGGCGCATGTTGATGCCATGTTACGTCACGAGACCAACGCAGTGATCATGCGCAACCCCAACATGGCACATGCGGACTTCCTCTTCTCACCCAGCTGGCAGGATAAGATCCTACAAGAAGTGGCCCAGGTTTGTGGAATGGTTATCACTGTTGTTGTGGTTACACCTACATGCCTGTCTCTGCAGACTGTAAGCATTCTGCAGGCTGTTAAGCCTTGTGACAAGTGCGAGTTGTGCACGGGCACAAAGCACAGCATGGTTGTAAAAAGCATGCAAGTGCGGATGGCCCGGCCAGCATATTGGGCTCCTGCTTTGCAAAGCTGCAGTGCTGTCCTAATCAAGAATCCAATGCGATACTCTGCTTGTGTGGGAGATAGTATAGGGATTCAATTTGGACATTCATCTAGTCAAGCAGTTCCTAGGGTGCTTTCTTACGCCGTGATGTGTACTGTACAGCAAGCATATGCAACTGCACACTCAGTCAGGCCTGCCGATGCGACCAATTCCTGAAGCTCTCTGCTTGCTCTTGCAGATTGTGCAAGCGCCCTCCAATAGCCCCAAAGCCCCAGCACCAGCAGCAGGAGAGCTAGCACCGGCAGCATCTGCATCAGCTTTTCAAACCCCACTTTTCAGCCCTGACAGCCTGCTAAACCCTATGTTGAGCTCAGAGTGCCCGTCTGAGTTCACAGCATACTCAGAGAACAGCAGTGCAGCCATTAGCCCTGCTAGTACAGTTGAGGTCACAATCTGTGAAACAGCCGGGTTATGTGGAGTGCATAACGCAGTTAGCAAGTTAGGGGATGAGCAGGCAGGATGGGTGACAGCAACTTGAGCGCGCAATGGCATGCACGCTGCTGCTGCTGCTGCTGTTGCTGCACCATCTGGCGCGTTGGTGCCATCAGCCCAGCTGGTTACTATCTGTGATCCAGCTGGGTAATGTGGAGTGCATAGGGCAGTGAGCAAGTTAGGGGATGAGCAGGCAGATTGGGTGACAGCTGCATAAGCGCGCAATGGCATGCGCTCCTGCTTCTGCTGCTGCTGCTGCTGTAGCAGGCCAATGCGGCAAGCCGCCAATTCAGCCACTACTCTCAGAGTCCTATCTGTGAGACAGCTTGCTAGCGTACAATGCATAGGCAGTCAGCAACTTAGGGGATGAGCCGGCAGACTGGGTGACAGCTTTGGATGATAGGGGAATATCAGCCTATGCTGCTACTACGCTGTTGCAACAGTACCAGCTTCCAGAGGAACGCAGCAAGGTGGTACCCCGGCGATTACTGTCAAGGTGGATGGATTTGAAGACAGCTGGGATATGTGCAGTGCGCCATGTGGTTAGCAAGGTAGGGGACCAGCAGGGTGGCCGGGTGGACAACTACATCAGCACGCGAGGGCACATGTGTGCCTGCTGCTGCTGCTGCTGCTGTCAGTCGGTGGCATGCCCCACGCAGCAAAGCTGTCAGTCCTGCAATCAACATGCAGATTACAGACTGTCAGACAGCTGACTTATATGCAGTGCGTTGAACGGGCAGGGCTGTTGGAATGCCGCCGCTGCTGCCGCAGCAGCAGCAACACCAGCGGCAGGAGCAGCATTGCAGGGGGGCAACAACAACCAGTTGATCTCAGCCACCACTTCTCATCACCTAGTAGAGGGTAATCAAGTGTAGCTTGGGATGGTAAGGTTTTGCGCCCAGCTTGTAATGAAGTCGAACATCCTCTCCAAGGTATCTAGTGCTTCGGTGCATGAGGCTATCAAGCTTGATTGCCTTATGCACACAGGCTATGTCAGAACACCACAAATTACGTCAAGGCCTCTGGCCGGAGAACCGATTCATGTTAGCTTGAAAGCATGGTGTGCCAATTCCGCTTCCAGCGCCATTGTGTTAATCCAGTTTCTTTGATGCAGCAGATCGTGCAATGTGTTCTTTAGTTTGTCATTGAACTTGTTTGGATCTTGTCTACATCAGTGTATATGTAATCCATCCGCAGTCGGTTGCAGAAAACATGTATCAAGTTGGTAGTTGTCTGACCAAATTGCTGTGTGTGTTGTCATTCTGTAAGTGCATGAACATGTGGATAACTAGCAATGTGTACATTGTCCATTACATGCCCTCGGCCCGTGTACGGCGTACACTCAACTCGCATGAGTCATTTGTGTTGACCATTTTGCCGACACTGCCACTTGTGCGTTGTTAGCTGCTTACAACTACCAGTTGGTTGCAGTCAGTACCTTGCAGCTGTTATTTTGTTATTTGATTTTGCCGCCATAACGTTAATAACGCTGTTTGTGTAGTTCTGGCACTGCAGTTCCGTAGCTGCACATACACTTGCTGTTGTAGTTGGAGCTGATCCCATAGGGGATTCGCGCATTCGCGTGCATGCATGTGCAATGTATGAGGGGCCGCCACAGTCTCGTGACTGTGTTACACGTAATTGGCTTGACCATTCGTGCATGTATCTGCATAAGGGTGTTGATAGCAAGGCTAGGCATCCTCACAGGCCATTTGCTACCATTTTTCAATCACATCATGCTACCATTGTTGGTGTAGCTGCAGCTACTTCTATCTAAAGCAGCCATTCCACTGTTGGGTTAGGCATCTCTGTTTTTGCAGTGTTGCGCATCTTGATACCCCCCATTGATCCTGACTCAGGCACACAATGGAAAGCAATTGCTGCTGTTGCAGTTGTCTATGTAAAGTGCTCATGCAACATAGAGTGCCAAGCAAATTGCCTTTGCCAGCGCATCTGACCTGTTGCATGGCTCAGTTACTTGTACAAAGAGTGCCAAGCAATCTGCTGTATACTAGAAGAAGAAGAAGAAGAAGAAGAAGGAGGAGGAGAAGAAGAAGAAGAAGAAGAAACTGCAGACATGCTTCTGCTCCTATGTGAGCAGCAGTTGGCTGTCCCTGATGCAAACACATGTACAGCCCAGGGTGTCGGGCCGTCCCTGACAGCTCATGACGTTTTGTCTTCTGGCTCTTGTAACTTGCAAGTAAGCAAACCGCCGCATGCTACATGCAAGGGGCCACCACCCGTCAACTGCTTACACTCAGGCTGCTGCTGGAGTGCTCTGAACCCTCCAAACGCTGGATCTCTTCCCGCACATACCTGAAATGAAGCAGAACACGGTGGTCAGTATTCCTGGGGCCGTAGGGTGGCGGCCCTGCTTACTGACCGGCCGCCTCCCTTGGACTTGACAGCAGGAGCCTGGTTGCGATGCGCAACTGCTCAGGGCACTGCAGCGGTATATAGTGCCTACAAACAAGACTGCTGAGCATGCTGCGGCCTCTTTGGGCCTCGCTGCAACAAGTTTAGCGGATGACCGTCCCGTAGTGCCAACCTGAAGATACAGGATCAACTTTGACTGGTCGCATCCCTTACAAGTGAGACTAGTGCATTCACACTATGACGCACTTTGTGTAAACAATATACTATGAATTAGCAACAGGTTTTGCTGCTGCAGTTTCCGTTTTCTTGCACCTCGACGAGCCCATCGCGGCATACAGCGGCGATATGACGCAGCAGATTGTTTATGATAGCTTTGCTACTATGGTAATCAAACATTGACGATGCTGGTGAAAAGGACCGCAGGCAAATGGAACACAGCGGAAACTTGGCTGAACGATACAAGCCGGGTATGTCCGTTATAGCCCCAAAAACTATTGTAAAGCACACACGCTGGCCTGCAAGTGCAGTCCTGCCCAATAAGCACGGCCTTCGAGCTAGCGACAGTACCAGTACTGCAGAAAGGGGCGACTTTCGGCCTGTATGCACGGAGGGCGCGGCAGTGGCCAGAAATTACACGTACATTGCTGTAGGTGCCGCCATTGAACTTCTTATGTCTGCTGTGTACACGATACACAGGTTTGACCGCTCTTCTGACCAGGCTGGCTGACTGCTGCGCTGTGCATACCACGCAGAAGAGTTTCACTCTATTCACAGCCATGAAATGATGTTGTCTGGTCAACAAGACCATGATGCTTCAGCAGCGCCGGCCGTTCAACCTGGATTTCAGGGTTGGCCCCCTGCAGCATCTGGTCAGCTCCCACAGGAGCGTACCAACCCCAAACAGCATACTGTGACTTTTGCGGCAGGCACAGGCAGCCCAGAGCGCGCAGCCGGCCACATTCTGCAGCATAGCATGTCACAGGGAAGCCCTGCGCGCAGCAGTCACAGCGCTAAACAGAACATCAACACAGCACCCATGGCGTACAGCAGGGCTAGCCCTGACCCATACCACGTAGATGGCGAGGTTGATATGTCGCAGGTCCTTGGCCTGCAGCCAACAAGGACAGTTGGTATAGATCCTGCCAGACTTGCAGAGCAGAACCTAGCTAGGGGTGCAGCTATCGCAAGGATTATGGATGCTAAAAGCAGCTTCAGCAGCAGCAAGAGCGGTAGATCAGGTCCTTCAACCCCGAAGCCTGGTGGTGAGCAACCAGCAGACATTAAGCAGCATAACATGCATGATTATATGCACACTCGCTAGCAGCAAGGCAGGCCCCCGTAACCTGCATACAGGGTCTTGCTTTGGTTTCATTGTTGTTCTGCAGCAGGACAAGGCCCTGAGGGACCACTGTACCCTGCAGGATCGTGTACTGGTGTAGCAGCAAGCTGTCCTTCCAATGAGCGACCGTGCCGTGCTCTTGCAACGATGTGGTTCTGCAGGAAGTCCTCCGATAAGCCCACGAGGAGTCAGCATCACTCAGGGTGTGGTTGGCAATTCCATGCGGCACTTGCAACCTTGGCAGATGCCTCAGGCACACGCACTCATGACTCAGCAACAGAGCCCCAACAGCAGCAGCAGATCCGCCATGTTGCAGAGTGCACCCTATCCAGCCAGCAGCAAGGTGTGTCGGCGCTGTAGCTGGTGCACACTGCTTACTGCACATAAGCCCGATTGTGAACCTCAATCTTGGGATGTTGAACCCTGTAGAAGCGATGCCAGCAGAGAACCTCAAAGACACAACTCCGGGCATGTCACATGGTATGATTATTCTATAGTGCAATGCACCGGCCACACTTCAACTAGAGTCAGGCAGCAACTTGCTACACTTGTTTGTCCTGCAGGGATCGCCGCCGCAGCACAGCCACAGCGAGCGCCAGCGGTCGCCACAACCTGCAGCAACTGGGGGACCACCAGCACCTTGGCCTATGCCATCCATGGCAGCTGATGCTACAGGCACTACTATGTCTCCTGCCACACATCAGCACCTGGTGGACTCAGTTGGTTCAGCAGTCCCGCAACATCAGCAGCAGGATGCGGTCAGCGGTCAGAACAGGAGTCCGGACATCAGCAGGCAGCCATCGTCCAAGAGTGTGCTGGTCCCCACAGTCCACCCGACTGCTGTAGCACCTGCCCAGACAGTTCCTGCAGGCAATGAAGCACCTCAATCTGTCAGAAGCATTCCTGCAGTCCAGCCTGCACATCAGCAGCAGCAGGCACCTGCAGCTCCTGCCAGGAGGCGGCCAGCCAAGAAGAGTAATGGCGGCCTGTTTGCTTGCTGCTTTGCTGGCTCAGCACTTGATGATGAAGACGAGGCAGTCGAGACTCCTGCAGCTGCGTCAGCAGGTGTTAACCCTGCACTTGCTGCAGCAGGAGACTTCTGTAGTGCTGCAGGGTTGGCGCCAGCAAGCAGCGGCCCGGAGCCCCGCAGCAGTGAAGTCTGGGGCCTTGCAAAGGCCAAGCAAGACTCTGGAGTTGAGCTGGTGCAGGCGCTGCCAACAGAAGACAGCTTTGCTATAGGGGCTTATCATGCGGTAGGAACCAACAGCAAGCAGCAGGGTCTGTAAAACCAGTATAAGCCCGGCACACAATGGAACAGCTGCTGTGCATGTAACAGTCATCACTGATGTACAGTATGGTGCTTAATATGTGCCCAGCCATTTTGAGTATCATCAAAACTTGCATTCTTTTGTGTGATGCCAAACCCCATTGCAGGACTCTGAGCACCAGCAGCCAGGGCAGCAGGCATTTGACTTCAATGCTCAAGCTCCCACAGGCCCTTACACTGGATTGAAAGCAGAGCCCCTGAAGCTAGACAGCACATCAGCTGGTGGCTTGGACTCTCGGGTCTCATCGGTTGGTGGAGCAGCGTACAACCCTCCGGGTGCTTACAACCCTGGGGCACCTGGCGCTGCAGGCAGCGGCAGTATAGGAGGGGCACCACCTCTCAGAAGAATGTCATCGAGCAGGAAGTTCAGCAGACAAGGCTCAAGAATGAGGCAGAGTGCTGGTGAGTTACGTCGGACCATAGCGTATCCTGCATTCTTCCGAAGATGGTGATTGTGGACATACGCCGGCATGCAAGAAGGCCTGATTGAACTGCAGTGCGTCCAATGTACAGTTTCAGGCATGCAGTACTGCATGCACCTCACAGAGTCCTTTAAAAGCAGCCAGCAAAACCATGACAGGTCACTGCAGAGGTGATGCCATTGGGTGTCCTTGTGGTGCAGATCCGTTCTTGGAGAAGCCGATACCAGAAAACAAGGTGCAGACAGCTCCAGCACTGTTTGTGTTTATCCCACCAGCACAGGGCTCTCCAGCAGCAGCACCTGCAGCAGCAGGTGGGCTGCCACAAGCCGGAGCTTTCCAGTTCAACAGCAGCAGTGCGGGTGGGGGTTCCTGGACCACCACCTCTGGAGGGGGTGCACAGGCAGCAGATGCGTCAGCAGCAGCTGCAGCTGCCGCCGCTGCAGCAGTTGCAGGGTGGGTAGCTAACACCGGCAATGCAACTGCTGCGCCGCCTGAGGCCCAACCTGGGCGTGATTGGGATGCCAGGATGTCTGCAAACTCTGCTGCAGCTGCAAGCGGATCGGCAGGCGGGTCTCCACAAAAGCAACTGCTAACAGCAGGCGGCACAGGCACAAACAAGAGGCATCAATCGTCACCATCTGCAGTGCCAAAGGTAGTCCCATGGGCTGGGTTGCAACAGCAGATCACCGCGAAGCAAACACAGCACCAGCAGATCCTGCAAAAGCAGCGAGAGGCTGAAGAGCGGCTCATCCAGCAGCAGCAGCAGCTCAAGCAGCAACTGGAAGCTCTGCGGCAGATGCGCTCAAGGACACCTTCACCCAATGGCAGGGCTGCCAGGAAAGCTAGCCCTAGGGTAAGCCCCAGGAAGGACCCTCACCTTGCCGGTACTGTTGCTCCTGCAACTGGAAGCCCAAAGGCAGCAGCTGCTAGTGCAAGTGCAAGTGCCAGGTCAGGCAGGAGCCCTGCAGCTAGAGCTGCTGGCAGCAAAGCTAGCCCTGGTCACAGCAAAGCCAGCATACCTAGCAGTGCGCTAGCTCTTGGGGATTTGATGTCTAGTAGCGGCAGCTCTAGAGCCAGCAAGACGGACAGCAGCAGGCAGGGGACGCCTCCTAGGGTCAGAGGTAGCGATAGCGCTAGTGTTTCACCTCAGATGGCAACCACAGCAGGAGTAAGTAGCGGGGAGCAGTTGAGAGCAGCTGCAGAGACACTGCTTCGAAGCCTAGACGGTGGCAGCAGCAGCATGGCTTCAGAAGCAGTTGGCCGGCTGCTCGGCACAGCTGCAGCAGCGAATGACAGTCCGGGCAGCATGGACAACAAGTCATCGGACCGAAAAGGAGGCAGCAAGGCAAAGGAGAAGGAACCCTTCATACTGAAGATCCCTGGTGTGAACAGTCCTCCGGTAGGCGCGCAGGGCGCTTCGAATGCATTCCAGTTTACCAGCAGCAACAACTCAGCTGCTACCAGCACATTCAAAGTGCCAAAGGGCTTGCTATCCCTCAGCTTCAAGCGGAAGAAAGCAGGCCCTCAACGCACAAGCCCCAAGACTGTGCGAGCCTGGTACAGGCCTGTCAGTCTATCGCCCAAGAGTCCCAGGGTCAAGTACTCAAGTTTCAAGGTTGCAGCTAGCTTGCTAAGCCCTGAGTTGATAAGTCCTGGAGCTTATACCCCGAAGAGTCTGACTCTGAGGAGTCCATCAACCAGGTTCAACAGTAAAAAGATCAAAGCAGGGCTTAGCGGAGATGGAGGCTTGGCTACTGAGGAACAAGGCAGCGAACCTCATGCTTTGAGTTCAGGTAAACGCTGGCAGCAGGCATGAGGATACAACTCCGGCATCAGTGCCGCCTGGAAAGCTTGGCACGTCTGCAGCAAGCAGCAGTACTTTGAATGTATCACTTTGACACTGCGACAAGCTCCGCTGTTGCCTCATAGAACGTGACATAAGCAGTGATCATGTGCTGCTTGATGTACATAGAGCTGGGATGCTCATGCTCACATCACGTTTAGCCAATTGCTGATCACAATTACGCCTCTGCACTATCTCAAATGGCTTCAGCGAGTTGTTACACTATTTCTGAGTTGTGTGTTGGGTTGCTGCAGGTGGTGCAGAATCTGCTGTGCATGATGCCCTATGGAGGGCTCCCTGCAGCTCAGCAGGCTGCAGCATTTCAGACCAGCATAGCTTTGCGGTCAGTGGCGAGTTCTTTGCAGATGCAGCAGATGAAGAGACAGCGGGTACTGCTGCTGCCGATTACACAGATCATGGCTCATCACCCCAGACCACAGGTCAGATCACACCAGGAGCGTTGTCCAGTGTTTCATCAGCTGCTGGCAGGGGCAGCACCGCTCATGCAGCAAAGCTTGCACAAAGCCCGCACGCGCCACCAAGTAAGGCACAGGCTAGCAGGATGGGTACTGGCAGCGGAAGCCCCAGCAAGCAGCAGGTGGGGCGGACTGGCAGCGGTGCAGTTCAACCCAGGCGCGCTACTGCAGATGTGGTCAGCGGCAGGGTGCAGCAGCAGCAACAGCAGCAGCATCACAGGGCCTCCCCCGGATCCCCAAGCGCCAGGCAACAGCAGGGCAGCTATGCTGCTGGTGGTGGTGCTGGCAGGCGGGCTACAACAGGGGATGCTGGCAGCAGGGCAGGGCAGTTGCACATGATGAGTAGAAACTCCTATTTGCAGTCCTTGAAGCATGGCTGTGGCCAAGGCAGCGCCCAGCCCGCTGTTGGGGCAGCTGGCAGCAGCAGTAGTCCAGCTGGTGGGAATGGGTCGCCAATTGCTGCTCCTTCTGCAGCTGGAAGCAGCCGGTCTCCTGCAGGCAGCCCTGCAGTGTCACGGAAGTTGCTGGCATCTGGCATGCCATCTCCAGAACCCACACACAGGACCTACATGCTTCAGGCAGATGGTCTACAGTCTGGGCAGCAGCAGCAGCAGTGGTCACCAAGTGCCAAGCAGCTGCAGCAAGCGTCACCAACAGCAGCACAGTCCCCAAGCTGGCAGCGGCAGCGATCATTCCAAGTGCCTGATGATTCGTTTGGGTCTAGTAGATCAGGATCAGGTGCTGAGATTGCTGCTAGGGAGGCAGCGAGTGAAATCACAGCTAGAGCATTGCAATCTGTAAGGAATAGAGCAGCAGGCATGCCTTCTGGCGATGGTGGCAAAAGTAGTCCCAGTTCGTCTTCTGGGACACCCTTTGGCGGTGCACATCGTTTGGCGCCGGGAGATTTTGCGGCATACCTTGAGCAACAAGCTGCGATGCTTGGAGCTATGGGTGCAGGAGCGGATTATTCCCTCGGTGGCGTCAGTGCAATGAGCGTTGGTAGCAGCGACCTTGAGACGCCCACCGCTGCTGCTGCAAGGGCAGCAGCTGCAGCAGCAGTGCAGGCGGTTGCGGCCGCAGCAGATGCTAGGGCAGCTGAGGCCAAAGCAGCAGCAGAAGCAGCTCTGCTGATGGGGGGCCCGCCAGAGAGCCTGAGCCGGAAGGTCAGTGGTCTTTCTGGCCGTGGAACAGATGAACTTAGGTTCGGGGACGGTTTGGAAGAGTACTATAGTCATAAGCAGCCACAGCACGGGCTCCAAGCGTTGCGCTGGGATCAGGCCTTGACAGAAGAGCAGCGGCGGCAAGTGGGCAAGCAGGAGCAGCAGCAACAGTTGCTACAGAAGCAGCTGATTGAGCAGCAGATGGCAATGCTGCAGCAGCAATTGCAGCAGTTACAGCAACAGCAGCCCCGGCCAGTTGCTGGCCAGTGGTAGCTGGTCCAGGGTTTAGGTTGTAGGGTTGATAGGGGTCATTTTGGGAAGCTGGCGCAGCTGGTGGCTGTGTTTGGGGTTGTTCCTGAAACTTCAGGCTGCTGATGGACACTTGCAGTCATGCTTGCAGTGGTGGTTGTTTACAAGTGGACTAGCAACATGTACATTCACCGTCGTGACGTGTTGACTGTATCTTGACATCAGTGAGCGATATGAAAGTTCACCCACAATGGTAGCTATAGACTTGCTTTTCGATTGCTATAAGGCCGAGGCACTTGTGTTTTTTGCCGCCTGGCCGGGGATGCTGTAGGACCCAAGAACGGCCAGGCAGCGATTCTTTTGCTTCAAGGCTGCTTGTGTAGCAGGTTCAAGCATACCTTGCTCCAAGCAGTGCTTCACAGCCTGTGTTTGCGTCTGAAATGAGACTGCCAGGACATGGCAGCATGTCAGTGGTGGGTGCCTATGGGAATATGGTCTGATGTGGCTTGAGGCTGTGTGTGCCGTCATGTTCTCAACATTGACAAGTCCCAAGCTGCAAGTTCCAAGCTGCAACCTGGATTGTGTGCACCCAACTGTGGTGCGACCAGTCAGGTAACAGCAAGCACCATCATGCTTGCTGGCAGCACACATGTGTTATAACCCCCAGATTACTCAGTTATGCCAAGTCACGACTATGTAAGGCCATGCATGGATTTCCTGCAAACTGCCCGCGAAGCCCCTTGAGGGCAGGACACGATGGCAGCAGCGACAATTGAGCCAGACACATCATTCCAAAAACAGTTGTGCTACAGCAGCTTGATTGGACCATCTGGGACCTGGGCTTTTCCCACCAGCAGCTTGTGGGCCTGATGGAAGCATGGTGCCAATGTGCTGAACCTGCAAGGTGTTAAATCATCTGACATGTTGCAGGTTCAGCACGTTGGCACCATGGTATGGTCATACTGTATGATGCCATGACACATAAAGCAGCATGCGCACGGGTTGCCGCACAGTTGTGCCACCCACCAGCCATAGCACTGTGGCCATCTGCCACATGTGAAAGAGACTGAGCCAATGCAAACAAGATAGATGCGCTGGCAAGAGCTGTCGTGCCATGCATGAGCTAAAGATCACAGAACGTGCACCTGACGCCCGTCTATTGTGAGATGTTCAAGCACAACTGCGGCTCAGTCACTTTGACAATACTATGTCAGGCTGGGTCAGCAGTCACCAATCACCATGGACGATCGATGCCATCCATGCGAGTCGCCTGCCAGCCGTAACAGCAGCAAAGGGGCTAGTCCTGGCAGATACAATGCAAAAATTACGGCAGTCAGTGAGCGGCACGGGGAACAGTACATTGCGGAGATTTCCAAGGATGAGCTGAGCTTGAACGTTTTATTGGCACGGCAGCTACTAGCCAGTGTTGGCCTGCTGGTCCTGCTGTTGTTCCATACAACACTGGACAGGCGTGCGTATACTGTCTGCTACTTTACTACAGCTCATTGAGCTACAAAAGCAGAATGTGAGCACCACATTCATCATGGAGCTATGGTCCTATGCTGGTACCCGCGCATCGGATGTGGGGTCGTGAGTGATGGAGAAAGCATAATCAACTGCTTGAGGCCTGTTTCCCTGCGCCGGACGTTTCGCGCTGGGTGTCATTTGTAGCTTTAAATATAAACATACCTTATCACTCTGCTTCAGCATGCATTCATCGACGAACAGGCGGTTTGAACTCTTTGACCGTTGCATCAACTCTGCCCAGTGTTGAACTCCTAGGGCAGCTGACAGATCCCAGCAGCATGTTCGGAGCCTCGCAACACCTGCAACAGGGGAAAGCCGCATTCAGACTGATGCTTGTCTGAAGGTAAAGCGTGGCGCTCTGGCAAAGCCCTGAATGCACAGTGTGACTGAGTGCCCTGAGCCTGCTTGCTGGATCGCATTGAAGCTCTCATTCGGATATTGAACTATACTTTTGAGATCATATTATACTTTTGCCTAGCGCCCTGTAGCAGTACCAGCCTAGCTGCAGGCACACACCTGGCCGATGGTGCCCTGGATTCGCCAGGTATGCCATAACCACTTTGCTAGAATGTGTGTTTATAGCGTAGTCCTGTCAGCTGCAAGCTTCGTGCAATTTGGGTTGTCAATCGTTTCTGGCCTGGGGCAGCTAGTGAATACTGTGTACCCATAGCTGGTAAACAACTTTGCATGTTGGGCACACACTGACCTGTGCCGAGCAACTTCTCCTTTTGCTTGCCAGGTTTGCAGCAGCGATGTGTACAACCACTCACCAGTGTGGCGTGCTCACTGCTTGTTTTACCATATGCGCAGGGTAACAAGCGACAGGCCAACGGCCACATCAATATCTTGCAGTCCTATGCCAAGACTCCTCAGGACTTGCAGCTGTTCTTCTCAGAAAGCAGCGCCCCTGTCGAGTTCCTGAAATTCAGTGAAGTCCTAGCGGCCTTTCCCAGCGGCAGCGTTCCCAGGCAGCCATTTGAGCTCGACTCCTCACAGTGGCAGCTGCAGAGCTGTATAGATCCTGAGAGCAAGCAGCCTGTGCACTTGGCAGTGTTGGTCCCTGTCAGCACAGCAGAACACTCACAGCATAAGCTTGCAACTAGCAGGAACAACCCAGCAGACAGTAATAGCGACCTAGAGAGCCTGCAGGAGGACACAGCCACAGCGGGAAGCACAATCAAAGCAGCATACAGCAAGCAGCGGCCCAAGAGTGCAATGGCCAAAGGACAGCAGGACAGGCAGCTACAGTTGGCTTTTGATAGCTCAGCAGATGCTAATGATGATGTAGAACATGCCCTTCAGCGATATGGCAACGGCGCCAGTCGCAGCTACAGCTCCCCACCAAGCGCAGGGAACAGCAGGAGCAACTTGTTCTCACCAGCTGAAGGCAATGGCCATCCAGAGCTCTCTCGCCACAGCAGTCAGCGGCTGCGGGATGAGGAAGACCGCAAGTTCAACCGCAACCTGGTCAACGCCAACAGGAAAACAGAGTCCCTGGACCGCTACAAGGCCATCGTGTCACTGGTTGAGGTCTGCAAGCGGCGCTTGACAGCTCTTCTCTCAGAGCCTGGCGTAACATCGTTGGATGATATTGTATGGCACTTGGAGCCTGCAGCATCACTGATGCAGGTATGAAGTACAATATACCAGGGGGGTGTAAGGGGAGGTAGGAGGGGACTGCATTAGCTTCCCAGCATGTCTGCTGGAACAAGCACAGCAGCCTGCTGGAACAAGCACAGCAGCAGTTCAGCTGCATGTGGTGTCTTCAGTGCAACAAGGTCAACTGGCATACTGCAGTAGTAGCCTGGTAGTCTTGCGGCAGCCAATAGCAAAAGCACAGACCAACCTGCATACAGCTGCCGGCACAGCAGCGCTTGAAGTTCTTCTAGGTGTCAACTGGTTGTGACTATCATGTCTGTATCTGTTTCTGAATGAATGGGGGCGAAGCTGGCACCGCAGTCGTCCATGGTCCTGCAAAATTTGCTCACACTAGCCCACCTGTCTGCTAACGAGTGTGCTTGTGTGTCCTGCAGTCTGTGCTGGATGTTGGTGAAGCCCTGGCTAGCTTTGGTAACTGCCACTTTCCAGAACACAGCAATGAAGGCCGTGCTATCCTGGCGGGCGATTACAAGGCACTGCTGAGGCGCTACTTGAGCAGCTTTGGGTTCTTCTTTGCTCAGCCTACCAAGGAGCACCTGCCACATGACTTGCAGGTATTGTGCCATTTGTCGCATGTACAGGAATTGTGCATGACCTGTCCACCTCTTGTGCCAGCAATTGTGTTTATCGAGTTGAGCACTGTTGTCTGGTTGTGTTTTCTCAACCGTCTCAGTGCACTTCATGGCGGCCGTTCGGCAAAGCTCCACTGCAATCCTGGCAATTTCGTGTATGATTGTGCTCGCATACGGCCGCATTGTGCCCAGAAGCGTAAAGTAGACTGACAGCCTGGCACTGCCCTGTGACTGTGGTGGTGTGCAGGAAGATGTGCAGACCATTGGGAGCTTGTTAGCCACACGCTGTGAGGCCTACAACCTACTGTATGACCAGCTGGTGCGCCATGTGGGCCTGGAGAACCGCGGCAACAGCACATTCATCCTCAACAACAACAGCGCTGCAGCCAACCCCAACACAACCATCACCGCAAACCCTACTAACACCACCACCGCTAGCGCCAACAGCAAGTCCAAGGCACTGAATCAAGGCATGGGCGCAGCAGCCATAGCAGCTGCAGGACTAGTAGGGATGCTGGTCCTTAGGGCTATGCGAGGTGGCGGGGGTGGGGGCCGAGGGCATAGAGGCAAGGGCAGCAAGGGCGGTGCAGCGGGAAGCTCTTCCCTTGTGCAGCAGCAGAAGCAGTACAGGATTCCAAAGGGCAAGGGCGGCCGCGAGCTTGTGCTTGTAAGTCAGCTCAGTCAGTGTGGTGATGAGCTGCGCCGGGCACAAAAGAACGATGAGCTGTTGAAGGATGACTGGCGTCTGGGCAGGCATGTGAGGCTGGCGTGGCCACCTGGGCCTGCTGATCCTCCTGGATACGAGGCATTGAAGCCAGATGCGTGCAATGTTACTCAGCTGTTGCAGGAGATGTACGGTTAGGTCACATGCGACTGTATCCTGATACTGCTGGCCTATCGTCTCTGTATGTTTGGGTTTCTGAGCTTTTGCTTTGGCTATGTTAGACAGCTTCTGGGAGATAAGGTTGGGGTTCACGATGATATTGTGGCTCACGGTTATGCCGCTATTGCAGCTTGTTGCCGAGTTGCTGGGTGGCCTGACGGCAAAGCACTGGAATCATGTGTGTGCTTGTGTCAGCTTCAGAGGAGGTCTGCTTCATGGTGTGTGGGTAGCCGTCGAAGTTTCTGAGTCTTTTCAGCTGTCAAGCAGCACACAATGCAGCACTCCCTGCTGTCTTGCTTGCTGGTGTTGGTCCTCTGATGCTATTGCTTGTAAGCAGTCGCAACAGTTTTGGTTGCTGAGCTGCAGTCCGCTGGGTTTCGGTTGCCTGCCATGAGCAGCTAGGATGTGATAGGTATTGGGGTATTGCTAGCATTTGTTGTGCTCCTGTAATTGGTGCAGTTGCCATAGATAGTCTTGTCTGTTTGAAATCACTGAAGCAGTGGGATTGGAGACTTGGATTGTGCTGATGTCAGATTCAAGGATATTCACGATTGCTCTTACGTTATTCCAGATTACAGATAGAGTGTTCCAGGATGCCAGAATGCTAGCAGTGCCATGTAGACGCAGGGGGTGTTGCAGTTCAGCCATGTGGTGTGTGTATGACCTGCAGGTAGGATTTTGCTTTTGGTTTATTGGTCGTTTCAAGCCATGTGTTTGAACTGCAGTGCAGTGGGAACGGCCCTGTGCGAAGTTTGTTGGCTTTGCAGCTGATGTGTGGCCTTGACCATTGGGAGCAGTAGGATTCTAGCAGTACCATTGGGAGCAGCAGGATTCCAGTAATTGGCAGATCTATCTGGCTGTCGTGCAGCTGACCAAGCGTCTAAAGACCATGCTAGCCCCTATGGCCTGTGAGCTGAGAGATGTGATGCCTGAAGGGCGGTATGTGCATGAGTAAGGGCACTGCTGATGTGAAGTTTAGCTCATGCAACATAGTATGCCAATGTGTCTTCAGACTGGTGCTGTGGCTGCTTTGACATAAGTCGTCTATACGTGCCACGTTTGCCAAAGTTTGCTGATGATGTTATAAAGTATGATGGCTGACCCAGCCAATGGCATGAAGGCTGCGGCGTTTTCATGTGATGTTGTCATTGCCAGTATGATGGCTGCCTAGGAAGCAGCATAGCGACCCAAGTTGGGGCCCTGCGCAGGGTCATGCATGCATACGGGGTGTTGTGCATGCATGGACGCAAGCTGCACCTTATCACTTGCTCATTGTGTAAGATGCGTGCTGTTGTTTCGTGTTCCTAGTTCACCGTCGGAAAAACTGACCCCCCTTACTAAGCGGGGTTTCCGGGTTCCGGAAACCCCCCTCTTCGGAAGACTCAGTCTTCATATCATGATGATAAGCGCCCCCTTCCGGCATTGCCGCCTTATGGAACCGGCCAGTTCCGGCAACCTGGCTTCTGCAACCATGTTTGCAAGTTGAGACTACTGCGTGATCTACGTTTCTGCTGGCCGGCGGACAACGCGCTCCCGATTGGGGCGCTTTCACGGCCTCGCTGGAATCGATGCCGCGCTTTGATCAGATAGCGATCGCATCGAGCATGTTTGCGCGTGCACAGGAAGTGCACTGCGGGCTAGTAATCCTGATGCTGAGACCAGCAATCATGCGCTCCCAGTATGGGCAGTTTCAGAGCCTGTGTCTGGCTTGAAGGTCGCGTATTATTATATAATCCATTGAATTGAGCATGCTTGCGCGTGCATCGGACGTGCCCTGCGGGCTTGTAATTCCGAATCGGTTATGAGACCGGCGTATACGTATACGCCGGTTACGTAACGTGCGACACGTGCTTATCGCACGTTGTTCCACACGAATCACAGAACAGAGTCCGCTGCAGGTTATGTGGCTATACATCACTCGAAGCTGCATCGAGTCGTTCATTGCGCGAACTGGTATGACGAGCACGTGCAGCTGGGCCATGCCCCCTGGGACGCACGCCTGGGACGCACGTGGACAAGTGCAGCGACCCGCCCTGCAGGAACTTGCGGCCGGAAAGGGTAATTCTTCTTCTTCTTCTGCAGGAACTTGCAAAGGACAGGCATCAGGCATTTGCAGCTGCAGCAGCAGGGCAAAGTGCAGATGGTCCCTGCGCACGCGTGTGCAGCAGCAGCTGCTGGTCCAGCGCGGCTGGCAAGGATGCAGCGCTGCCAGTGCTGTGAGATGTACTGCTCTCGCCTACAACAATGCTGCTGTGTGCCATCTGCAATGCTTGCTATCACACGTTCTGCCTGCACCGTGCAGCCAGCACTTGCTTGTATTCCGGAGGTTTGCTGGCTGTGCCATGTCTGTGAGCAAGCGGGCGTGTCAGTGGCGCATGCACAACAAAGAGAACATCAAAGCAGCAGCAGCAGCAGCAGCAGCAACAGCCTTGTCAACCAGCACGCATACTTCTGCTGCTTTGATCCATGCTCGCTTCCAATGTCCACAAACTGTTATGAAGTACTTTTTCTTTTGTTAACAGCAGCAGGCACATCGGCAACATGGCACTCTCCAACCGTCAAACGTGTTCAACATGCAGGTGGCAATACATATGGTGGGCATAGCAGCACCCGTCGGCCGTGCAGGGCCACTTGACTGGCGGACCTGTATTTTTACATTGCAGGGTGAGTACAGTGCAACTCAGCAGTAGTCCCTCTATCTGCCACGACAACAGCAACATCACACACGGCGGCAACAACAACAACAACTCAACTTGCTAAGTCCTCTAGTTCCGGAACCCGACAAACCGTGCTTCCGGAAGGAGGGGTTTGGCAGTCAAGTTTCCGTAGCCTGTGTTTCCAGCACCCGGGAAGCCATGTTCCCGTCAACCTGGAAGCCGTGCTTCCGGAAAGGACCGCTTACCAAAAGGTTTCCGGAAGCTGAGCTCCTGGTACATCGGTCCTGTTTATACGTGGAAATCATGGTTCCGGCATTGCTCAGCAAAAGTTTGTCAGCAGCCATAGTTACAGAAGGCCTTGCACCTGGTGTTCTGAATACTGCATTTCAATATGCTGGTGCCTGTTTAACATTTAGCAATGTACCTGTTGCCATATACTATATGCAGTGCAGACAGGTGAATGATAACTGCAACCTTTCAAGCGTACTGCCACCTACTGTACTGCTCACAAGCTGACCCAGTACAGTGCTGACCAGAACAACTTCAGTGCATATGTGAACAGCAGACTGCAGCTGGCACTGCACAACAAATGCCTAGAGCTGCCATACAACTGAAATAGTTGTATCGGCAGACATGTCACAAGACAAAACACTACACCATTCACAAGTCATGCTCAAACCCAAAACAGCTCGGCCCAAGTGGCCCCTTGCACTGTCTTGCTACTGCTTCATGCATTGGTAACTGGCGATGAGCCAGGGACTGATGCTGATCAGACTATCCTGACTGGCTCCAGCCACCCCTGCTGATACAGCACATGAGCATGTCTCAGCCCACTGGCCGACATAAGCCCGCTGCATTGCACGACACCTCTGTGACACTTGGATCAGGGTTTGTGGAACCTGCAGCAGGATGCACCACCATGGAGTCAACAAAGCTGCAGCAGAATGCACCACCATGGCGTCAACAAAGTCAGCTGTGGTCGGTAGTGCATATCAGCCGTGCAGGTCAGCAGTCTTGCATGACGCTGCACTGAGGCCCACATCCGGTCACTGTAGCTTCGACTTCAAGACCGTTTTATCCTGCGCCTGCTGATCACATTGACATGGCTTTGATCTGTGCATACCACTGTGGGCGGTACTTTGCGACAACATTTTATTTTTGCTCTGTATCAAAGTTGCCTACAAATAGGCAGCTTGACCAGCTATTCATCACAATAGTCTATGTACTCCCGATCCAAGTACTCACGGGACAAAGTCTGGAAGGCAGAGCCAAGGGTCAGAGGTCCATGATGATCACGGTCACGCTACATGCTTGCCTAGCATGGTGCAGCTGCCTCCTTTACTGGCACAACCAGCACCATCAGAGCCTGCAACAGCAGACAGGGCGGCCTTTGGTACACAATGGTGCACGTGCACCTGGTGATGCCAACAGATTGTGGAAGATGCTGCACAAGTTGCTGCCGTTTAGCTGCCTGCTTGCTGCAGGCTGACACTGCTTGCACTGCAATTACTCACTTGAAAATGACCTCGCAGCACACTGGCATCCCAACACAGCCAGGCTGCTGGACAGCCCGCATCAGCCCTGTTAAACTTCCGTAACGGCTGCAACTCCTAATGCTGCATCTGCTACTATATCAACCGGATGACCCAGCATGCGCTGCAGATCCTCCAGGTCTACTATGATTGGGCCTGCAATGGACTCTTGTGCCGAATGGAGCAGTATGAATACTGCTTTCTGACAGACTGCCGCTGCCTTGAATTGTTGACCATCAATGACTGCAAAACAATCAGCAGCACATGGCTACATCAGAAACGCACGAGCACAATGCACATCGTATATGGCGACCAAGCTTAAGTATGGACAGGGACACCGCAAGCCCAAGTCCAAGTCCAAGTCGCAAGCCCAAGTCCAAGCCCAAGCCCTCTGTCCAATCAGCCCAAGGCAGTCCAAGTCCAAGCCCAAGCCCAAGTCCAATCAGCACAAGGTATGCTGCAATGTAAACACTATGGCAGCAGCCAGTAGTGAGCTACGTAGCTAGCAGCAAGGCAAATTCATGCATGCATGGACCACGGGCTGTAGGTGCGAACCTGATGCCCAGATGTCTCATGTGTTCTCGAAGGTTCGACACAACGCCCGCATGCCCTCCTGATATACCAGCATCGCAAACATAAACTTCCACACCCAGACCTGTATGACAGAACAGTTCAGGGGCACTCACGGTGAAACCACGCAAAACATGACAGAACCAAACCAGCCTGATTGCATCTCATCATGCATCAGCGCCCTGGAAGCAAAGCTTGGCATTTTGAGTGTGACAATTGACTGGCCACAAGTACAGCAGTGAAGGCATAGCATCATGGCTTTGGAAATTGTTGTTTCTTTTTTCTATTGTTTCTTCCCTTTTGAAAGTTTGGTTTTCACAACACAAGGTTGAATTCAGAAATACCCAGTTAAGGTTTTATAGAATTCAGAACTACCCCAAGAAACCCCCCCCCCCCACCCACCATACATACACACCCCATACAACCCGCAAACTCACATGACTTGCTGCTGTAGCAGTTGATACTGTATGCAGCATACTTGTAATTATATGCTGCATCCGTTGTCACATGCTATGCAGCATACTGTCCGTCTATACGCGGATACATGCTTGATTGTCTGCAGACTGTAACACACGTAAGTACTGATAGAGCGTCAGCCAAGCTGAGTGTTTGATAGCACTGCCCAGTAGCACTATAGGTATAAGACAGGGCTGAATGCTGAGACATAGAGCATTGCAACTTGGCAGAAGAGTTGGCTTTGCTTGAACAACATTTGATGATCAGTGCCAAGTGCAATTGTCACAAAGCTGCATGCATGCACCCATCACTGCTCGACATCGCTGCACTTACACTGCTTCACTGTGCCTTCTAGCTCCTCTATTTCCTTGTCTTGTTCCTCTATTTTCTTGTCTTGTTCTATCTTCTGCCGCTTGAGCTCACGCAACTCCTCATCATATGCCAGGCCTACAACAGACGAAATGGGATGTTTGGCAAAGCAGTGAGTGTTTGCAAGTAATGAAGCGCGGACTGCTGTTTTGCTGCCAGTGGAGGGTTGGTGATGCTGCTGTATGCTTGGCTCCACTCCTCAGTGCCAAAATCCCCGATATTGACACAGAGCTCTGCTTGTGACTCTTAGTGCTTCTAGAAGACTGATTGTCCACGCTATCACTGGTACCCAAAGCGCAAGCTGGTGCTGCTGCTGTATGCTGGGCAGCACACAACCCGCTTATTGCCAGTATACAAGCTGCTGACCCGGCTGGAAACGCTGCTGCTTGCCTGACTCACTGCCTACTGCTGCACATCACAGGTTCCGTCCCAACATGTCTAACATCTGCTGTGGTGTCACCCACGCATTCCCGCCAGCTGCCCTGCCGCCACAACTACTGCTGTTCTTCGCTGACTGCTGCTGCACAAGCCAACGATCCTGCTAGACACCATAAGCTGCTGCTGCACAGTGCTGCTGTGCATGCCACCGTGACTTCATGGAAACCCCAACATGCCCCGCTGCCATCACTGTTGTTGATGGCAAGTGAGCCCAACCAACACAGCGCTGTCCACAGGCATCCCCGCTGCCCCTGCTGCCTGAACTACAACGAATGCCATCAGTCCTGACGGTATATAGGGAGACTGCCAGTGAGCACAACATCAGCCCGACCAGCACTGTCAGCTGTCGCTGTTGTTGCGTGGCTTTCATTCCTGCTGCCAGGTGCCATTGTCGCTCGGCTGACGTACTTGAACCAGCAGTCTGTGTATGCTCAGTTACATGATGTTAACCGCCACTCGTGTCCGAAACCGTCAGTGGTGGTCACA